>SEMN01001868.1:0-22472 GCA_005408345.1 Macquaria australasica | reverse complement strand
CACACACACACAGGTGGAAGAAACACACACACACACAGGTGGAAGAACCAAACACACACACACACAGGTGGAAGAACCAAACACACACACACACAGGTGGAAGAACCAAACACACACACACACAGGTGGAAGAACCACACACACACACAGGTGGAAGAAACACACACACACACACAGGTGGAAGAAACACACACACACACAGGTGGAAGAAACACACACACACACACAGGTGGAAGAAACACACACACAGGTGGAAGAAACACACACACAGGTGGAAGAAACACACACACACAGGTGGAAGAAACACACAGGTGGAAGAAACACACAGGTGGAAGAAACACACAGGTGGGCCTCTGCAACAGGTGTAACAGACACCAACCAACACAGTTAGTGCAGCAGTTTCCAGGCAGAAATGTGTCCCAGCAACAGTCCAATTAACTCCACAACATGATGGACACTTACCTGTAGCGGTGAGGTTCGTCCTTTTTTAAACATCCACTCCGTCTTGGTGTTTTTCTCGAGTCCATTTCACGTTTCATCGTTTCGTCCTCTGACCCGCCATGATACCTGCGTCACGTGACGAAACCACCGCTGACCTCTGGATGACCTTTGACCAATCAGCAAAACCTCACCAGTCGGGGTTTTTAATGTGTTTTAATTACGCCATATATTCTAAGTTTTATTCATTCTTTATAACCAAATACTTTCAAACTAATGATATTTAGGGATAATTAGCTAACATGAAATTAGAATAAACACAATTAAGAACGTTTGAAGTATTAATGGATCCTTTAAAAAGAATAAAGAACAGAATGTGATTTTTGAACCCACTTACTTTGAGTAAGAAAATGATCAGTTTATTAAAAGGAGTTATTTTTTGTCTATCATGTACATGTGTAAATGTTTGTGTGTAGATATATAGATATATATATATATCTATATCTATATATATCTCTATATATATATCTATATATATCTATATATCTATATCTATATAGATATATATAGATATAGATATATATATACCTATATGTGTTTGTATTAACTTACCTTTTGTCCTATTTTGCACTCTTTGATGTAACACAATGCTAAAGTTACAACAGGAAGCTGTTTTTTTCCCCAATCATTTATTGATTGATTGATTGATTGATTTTCAGCTGGTGGTATTTTTGTGTGTGTATGTTTGTCCTTTTGACCTTGAGTAATAATAAAAAATAATGCTCACATGCTAAACTAAGACAGTCCAACATCCGTACTATAAACTAATTCTATACGGCAGCCTGTGCTGACCAAAAAGCAGTATACAGTTTGAGTAGTTAGAATATACAAAAATAAATACTATACTTCATTTTGTCACTTTTCTAGTCAGAAATTAATCTTTAAGTTAAGAAAAATAATTAGTATGTAGTATGGATTTGCGACATGCTGCTAGTCTCTTGTTAAAGAATCATCCTGAAAAGTTTGGAGAACAATTTTTCTCAACCAGTTTATTTCAAATATCAGTCAGCATTCTGTCTGCAGTGCTGCTGCAGTGTAGTACGGCCTCAGACTGAACTCAGGTCCCAACACTGAAGGGAACAAACATCCAGTAAATCTCTGAGTAAACAAAGCTACAGAGAAGTGATGAGGAGGCTCCACACTGACTTTACATCATAGTCTTCATCATGTTTTATGTCCCAACCTTTAATTTAAATGTATGTAGTTCAAACTGATTCTGATTCTATATCATTTAATTCTCTAGTAAATGATGTTGATGGATTCATCTCTGTTTCACCCCAAATCAACTGTTTAGGAACAGAATAAATTGAGTGAAAATAAATGTTGGTGTTTACAAAAAAAAATAAAATAAAATCGTTTGTGTTAATGGGAACGATGTCCGTCTCCAGTGTGTTGACTTTGACTGTGAGGGGGAAAATTATCTTTTTTGGCCAGTATGTTTCCATTAATTTAATCAGTAATGTCACATTTCATCAGTTATGAGAGCTGTCAAACAGGGACAGGAGGGAGACAAACCAATAACAGATTTACAGTGACTTACTGAACCGGCTGTAGTTTGTTCTGGTAGCTTTTAGTTCTGTAAATATTTGTTGCAGGTTGACCCAGCTCTTCCTGTCCCCTCGTCTGGAAGTCAGTGGGTTTCTTGAATGGGTTTTTGGTTTGATGCCTGATATAAGGTCTGTGGTTAACACAAGCTGAAGAGATTTTCACGTTTTGTTCTACGACACACTCTGTCAGTAAATACTCTTTCCATGTCTTAAAAAAGTCGGTTGCTAACAAGAGTCTAAATGAGACTACAGAGGCTGTCGGGGACATTAAACGTCATCAACACAGAAACTCATCTACTCACTCGTCCTCCTTTACAGCCTCGTTGGGTTTATATGCAAACTGTTCTAACTCAAACTTTCCCAAAGGCTTTTGTAGAAGAGGTCAGTGCTGGAAGCTCAGTGGTGGAGACGCTGAAGTCATGTGACCATGGTGGAGCTGGTTTATAGCCTAACTTCAGCTTTTTACTTCTGGAGATTGACTTTACGCTTTAAAACTCATAAAAGTGGTGTTCATCTGTGAAGATTATCATGCTGAACAAAGCGTGTCAGTATCATAAACTTTTGTTTGCCACAGAGTTTATTTCACTAGCAAGGACCACACCATCAACGAGATACGTTTAAACGATGTATTAATTGGTGTGCGAGGCTTGAAGCTTGCTTGTGGTTCTTCAGCTTGCAGTCTGCGTCGTGGGGAAGCTTCAGTAGGGAATCCGCCATAGCACCCGGGCACGACGGATTCCCTGTGGAAAGGAGGAAGGAGAGGAAGAAACAGGAGGAGAAAACGGGGTGGGGGAGAGGGTTAGGTGGGTATTTATAGGAATGCTGGAAGTGTGTCAGTTGAGGTGTGGTCCAGCTCCTGAAACTCTGCTAGTTAGCTCCAATTTCTGCAACTATCCAAAATCCAGTGGAAAAACCCCATTGGATTTTTGTTGAGGAAACCAGGGCGATGCTAACTTCCAGGTTGGATTACAAAAACACCCTGCACATCCCTGCAGCTCTCTACTGGGTGGAAAAATTGTAATCTGTGGTCGCTTGGCTCCACCCACTGAAGTTTAACTCAACCAATGAGAAACGACTAAAAGCTCCGTCAGCGCAGAGAAACCTCACAGCAGCACAGACAGTGTAACTGCTGTTTGACTCCTGAGGCTCACGTGTTTTCGTGGTAAACAAGTTCAGTCCAGCAGAGACAATCTACACTTTTATTGTCCTGTAAGTGCACTGACTGATGTATCCATCCATCCGTTTAATCTGTCTACTGTACTGCGTCCATCCTCCATCCATCTGCAAATCCACCCATCAATTAACCCATCTGTGCATCAGATCATCCATCCACCTCCACTTCCATTAGATAATCCATCTGCAATGGCCTTCACCTCTACTTACACTTCACATGCATCCATCCACAATCTGCAGGTCAAAACACTGTCAGCATATAAAATTAGAAAACACAGCAGTAAATGATTTATATTTAGCTGTGCAGACTTTCTGAAAACACACTCACTGTCTGGAGTACATGAAAAGAAAACACACACAAGTCACACGTTCTTAAAATACATTTCTTCATGGAGAACATAAGACAATCTAACCAGTGTACAGTACAGTTCCTCATTCCAGGCCATCATGAAAATAAAGACACATGCTAACAGATTAGCCACTAGCAGGTCCTGTTCAAACTGCAGCAGCAGCGAGGGGTCAGTGGATGAGTAATGGGAGGAAACAGGGATGTCTGCCGCTGAAACAAGTCGTTGGGAGCTATTTCAGGCCTGGAGTTGTTTAACAAAGAGCCCTTATTTCGTTCAAATGGACCATTTATAAAAACAATGGCTTGAGGTCTGGAGCCGGAGGTGGGAAAGTGAAGGGTTGAAAGCGCTCGTAAATGTCAAATAGGCCACTTGAAGAATGGCCTCGGGTGCAAACAGCTAATATTAGCTCCAGCTATTATTGTACTGGATCTGACAGAGGAAGTGTTGGACTGTGTAAAGCCTGACGGGTAGAGCTATTTGTTAAAGCTGAACTAGATTCTTATGTGAAATATATTTATTTCATTGGCATAAATCAAACGCGGAGCTGCAGCAAAGGCCACCCTTCACCAACCAGCTGCAGATTTGATCATATTCAGACATTTATGGTTACTTTCCATTTTATGCTACTTCAGACTTCTACTCCACTACATTTCAGAAGGAAATATTGTACTTTTTACTCCCCCACATTTATCTGGCAGCTACTTTGAAAATACATTTATGAACAGCTTATAAAATGCACAGTACAGTATACAAAGTAGGTAAATGTTCACCATATAAGCATGCTAACATTTGCCAATTAGCACTAAGCTGAGACTGTACTTTGTTTTGCAGGTATAAACCAAGGTATTGGACACATTCATTGGCTAACCTGATGATGGCGCTAGATGAAATGTCAGAGGAAGTTATCACAATTCATTCTGGCAATCCATCCAATAGTTGTTGAGATATTTCACTCAAAGCCACCAATGTCAATAACCTCATGGTGGCGCTGGAGTAAATGTCAGGGGGTCACCAAGGTCATGAGGATTCATTATTTTAGGAACCATGAATGTCCAATTTCATGGCAGTCCGTCTGATAGTTGGCCGACCAACACTGTCATCCCAAAAATCACTTGTTATCCACTGATCACAGGTTGGCAGTTCGGTGCTCAGCTCCCCCTGTCAGCGTGTCGAGATGTCCGACATTGAACCTCATTTCGCTGATTGTGGTCTAGTGACTGAGTAACGTGGTCTTTTGGGAGGAAATAAATGGAAAAAAGAACAGGACCAAAAATTGATCCTTGTGGGACTCCTGAGGATGACACTGAACGAGAATGGTGTCCTGAAAGCAGGGTTTAATGTCCTGCATCACCTCCAGAGCTGCAGTTGAGTTTTGTTTAGGAAGGTTTCTAATTGAGTGAAATGAGCCAGAAGTATCTGAGTGGCAGCCATGATAAGAGCTGGTTGTATTCTCTAAATGCTGAGGAAAGGTGCTTCAATGCTTCCTTTTTATCTCCTTTAGCACAGGGTACACTGGACCATCCTTTACCAAAGGAAAGGAGATAATGCCGTTCCACAATTCCTTGCATCAGCAACATTTAAAGCAACCATGGCAGACCCATGTCAATAACATCCGCCGTTGCATAATCACGTAGCCATACGTTGCCTTTTCCTAAGTCCTCATGAATTCTCCTTCACATCTGTCCTCAACCTCATGACGTTTTCCAACGAGGTCATGGACCACAGCCCTGGACACTTTTTGTCACTTTTTAAAAAGGTTCAGCAGCTCAGTTTCTCCAGGATTCTGAGAAGAAAGATGAGTTCGGAGAAGGGTTTAAATCTCGTTTGTTTTATATTTTGAGGATCAATCGATTGCTGCATCTTTAATGGATAATGTAACAGCCAGTTTTTAGGGATCTGTTGATGATTCAGTAAACATTAGGGCTAATTGTACTACAGACAGGTTTAAAGAGTTTACCTCGGATTATGCTCACAGACCAGGTGAAAGGTTTTGACGTAATTTTCACGAGTTCGGGAGAATCAGTAACAGGAGTAAAGAATATCAGTGTTGCAGTTTGCAGAGGAGACTGAAGGGTAATGAGAAGATTTGTTCTACATTATAAAATAAAGGCATAACGTCCTCATTTGTCAACATGTTCAGATAGTTTTGTGTGGAACTGTAACACAAAGGTGGGCTGTTTCATATACAGCAGGGATTACGGTTCATGTCCGACCACCTCCTCCTGCTTTTTCACTGAAACCATGTCCTGACATGATAAATTAAGCCTCTTATCTTTGTCTGGAGATTTATGTACTTATTTTGGACCATTAGAGGTGTTTTCTCTGTTCTCAGCCAGATCAGCGGCTCCATCTTTCTGAAGCTGACAGAGTCCTGCTGTATAATCCCCGAAACCGAAGCTCCAGCACCACTTTCAGTTTAAAAAGGAACAGTTCCAACATTTTAAGAAATAGGCTTATTCTCTTTTCTTGCCAAGAGTGGAATCACAAGATTGGTATCAACCTCATGTCTGTAAATCAAAGGAAAAGTTCAACATTATGGGAAATACATTTATTTTCTTTCCTGCTGAGAGTGAAAGCAAAAGATCAATACCACTCTTATGTTGTATGGTAAATAGGAAGCTACAGCCAGCAGCCAGTTAGCTTAGCATAAAGACTGGAAACAGGGGGAAACAGCTAGCCTGGCTCTGTCCAAAGTTCAAAAATAACACCCACCAGCACCACTCCCTGATTAACACCAAACAAACAAGGTACGACGACAATTTGTGGTTTTAGTGAAAGCCACATGCTGCAATGATTTCTTTACAAACAGTCTTTCCATCCACATCAGTGTCTCCGGTTGTAGCACAGGTTGCCAGGTTTGGTTGGTGAGACAGATTTTGGTGGTGGTCTCTGTACGGACACAATGGTACCAAACCTGGCAACTTCACCGTGACGACTGTGATCCTGTTCACAGACCTTGCACTAACTTTTATTCAACAGGAAATAGTTCCAGAACAAGATACAGAATGCTGCTGAAATCAGCGAGCTTCAGAGGTGTTGTTGGGAGCACTATTAGGTGTTAGAATCAGGTCTTCAACACAGTGAACTATCAGTTTTTGCCATGATCTGTTTTTTTTCCCCTTTAAATGTTGCCTTTCTATCCCCTGAAGGAACAAAGCTCTTCATCCTTCCATACGATATGACGGATGCGAACATATTCCTGGCAGGAGAAATCTTTTATCTGAGCACGTTAGTGACGTTAAAAATTATATTTCTGCTCTATAAAAAGGCAAAAAGCTGCTTAAAAAGGGAGTGAAACAGAGAAATTGCTTCATAGATATTTTTACTGAGCAGCCAAATGACTTGACAGACGATGTTAGAAAATGCAGTGATTTATTGACTCAGTGAGGTTTTTCCCCCTCTGACCGAACGCTGACAAAAACTGACTTGTTTAAATTTTCTGCACAGTTAAGTAAAGTTATTGTATCTTTTTTGCTTTGTAAGGAGATTTAACATAAGAACGCTGTTAGTAGGTCAGTCGGAGGGGGAGTCCCTGCTCTGTAATGTGGAAACACTCCTCTCACAGCTCTCCGTTGGCGCAGGCCTTCATGGACGCCATCATGGCAGGTCTGAAGCCGCTGTATTGTCCGTCCGGGCTCGGGTACTCCTCCCGGATTCTCCACACGCAGCAGCTGGGGATGGCAGGGTGGGTGTTGTTAGGTGGGACCCCAAATCTCCAGCTGATGTACTGTCTGTAGGCGCAGTGACGCAGGGCGGCGGTCTGGCCTCGATCAGGGGGTGGAGACAGAGGGTCCCAGTACAGGAGGATGGCCTCCAGCAGGGGGCGCCGTAACACGAGCTGCTCGAACAGAGGAGACGAGGTGATGCAGGCGCCACCGCTCTGCCGGCAGCACAGCTCCTCCTGAGGGAGGGAGGAGGGACTGCAGTGCTCGCAGTTACACCAGGCCGGACGACAGGGTTTGGGGTCCGGGTCGGGTTTATGGTCGAGGGGAGGCTGAGCATCATGATCCACGGAGACACCCGGCTGTAGCAGAGAGAGGACGGCTCTCAGGTGTCCTGTGTCCTCCTGTCAGGACAAGAATATATCACTGAAATCAATCTCAAGAGGCTGTAAGTTTTAAAAGAGTCGATTCACCTAAATTACAAAACATATTTACTCACTTACCTCTAGTGGTGTCTACCCACGCAAACAGGTGTTTTTGTCCAGGTTAGATTTGGTGCAATTTGGCCAGATGGTGGCGCTATAACAACAAACTTTACGTTTTGGCCTGTAACTTTTGAACCGTCAGTCTCAGAAACAAAATTCTTTTTGTCCTGGATTTTATGGGTCCAGACGCATCTATCCATATAAACCACGCACACCCTACACATTTTGAGCAATCATCACCAAATCAGGTACAGAACAGCTGATATTCTGTACAGTTTTGCTATAGCTGGCCCTCAAAGTTTGCTCAAATGCTGTGGGCAGGGCTTTTATTACAAAAAATGTTTCATATTTCCTGAACGCTTTGTGGAACCACATTTGGTGGACATGTGTAGATATGATGTCTGAGTGACCATGATCAATTTGGTGCCATTTGGCCAATATGTGGCGCTGTAGCAGCATCATCTTACTATAAAGGAAGGAATCTCGAACAGGCACTGCACCAGTAGTCCAAACTTTGACACTCAAACATTGTAATTGAGACCTTTGTTTTTTGTTTTTTTTTACTGGTATTAATGACCAAAGAGCCGTTTTTATGTGTTGTCCAGGTTGTCATACAGCAAATCAACTTTGTTTTGTATTCAGTTTGTGTTGGTGAACAAAAAACAGCCCAACAGCAGCTTATTTTACTTTAAATGTAAAGTCTAGAAAAGATTAATGCTGAATCTACAAAACTACAATAATCCTTCAAATGTGGTTTCAACCTGTTGATGTTTCAACCCTGAAAGTTTCAGTTTATTTGACGCTAATGTCTTGGAACGACATGTCATTAGTATAAAGGGATCATTTCTACGTGTTATCTCCCCGGATCTATCCTCTCTGCAGGAGGTTCACCTTGCGTGGCTGAACAGACGTCGGTTTAACGTGTTGTAAACTTTTCTTCTGTGATTTCTTCACCAGTCGAATGTTGTTCTCGTCGACGTAGGACACACAGACAACGCACTGCAACACAGTCACACCAAGATATTCAGAATGATCAGAAACTACCCGATTACAGCCATTTGAAAAAGTTTGTATTAAAATACAATAAGGGTCTGTGTTAAACACAGCTACAGTTGGTCATATCAAACCGGTCATCACCTTCTGTTTGTCTTGGACCGACTCCACCTTCTTCTCGGAGTAGTTTTGTCCAACCTCTGCAGAGTAACAGCTGGTTCCAATCAGCCAGTCGATCAACATGGTCGTCTGGAGGAAAAACACACACACACACACAGTCAGTCTTCATCTACAGCACACTCATCCTGCTTCACATCACCTGCATTAGCAATCAATGATACCGATGTGCCAACACACCTGTGATTTGTGTTTTAACACCAAATACGGGTTTATTTTATTTAAATAAACTGATCAACTCTGGGCGGGATATTTCTCAAATCACAGGAATAAAATAAATAAGTGTTTGCATTTTTGATACTCTGTCTAGTGAAGAGTTCATCATACTGTAACAGCTTGTTGTGCTCAATGGTGATGAAAAGGTCGCTGTCAGCTGTTGCTGTTGCTGTTGCATTTCACATTAAATTTCCAAAAAGGAAACCAACGTTATGAGCAAGGAAAAAGGTCCAACTTTCTCCGGCCTGCTGCTCAGGAGGCAGTTTGTATTTTGCTCAAGCAGCACAAACCACAGCTGACTGAAGCCGGTCTGAAGCTGCAGTTCCTCTAACAGCCACTAGATGTTACCGCCAAGAAACCCGCAGCTTTTCTGTCTAAAGAAAAGTAGTTTTTTTCTCCACAGCAAGTCAGGCTCTCATCTCTTTCTCTAATGCTCGTCAAGGTGTTGCTCTTGAAAATCACTGTAATAAAGTAATAAAATATTAATATTATTGTGGTTGTTTGTCTTGACTGACACGTCAAAGCTTCACCCAGACTCTGCCCATTCAGACGGACATCGGCCTATCAGAATTATTCAATGTGTGCCAGACGACCCTCCTTTCGACCCAGGTCAGACACTGGAAATTAATTAAATGATACAGACGTTTAAACCCTAAATACCTGATTGCAATAAAAGAGTGAGAGAAAGAGAAAGGAGGTAAACAGAAAGTGTGAAACTAAATCTTTTGTATTTTGCAGGTATTTTGGTTGTGAGTGTCCAGCAGGAACCTGTTTTGGAGAATATTAATTTGCTCACTAAGCTTTTTCTGTTTTTTTGTTTTGTATATACGTGTTCATGCTGTGACAGCAGTATAAGGAAGGTGTGAATTTAATGTGACCATACAGTATGTGTACGTTGCTCTCCTGTTGTGTTTTGTTGTCTCAAAAACAGTTCGGGGAAACCTCTGTGCTTTCTGTCTGAGAGTTAGATGAGAAGATTGACCCTGTTTCCAGTCTTTGTGCTGAGCTAAACTAAAACCACCTGCTGGCTGCAGCTTTATATTTAACAGACAGATATCACACACACACACACACACACACACACGGTTTAATGTTTATGTTGGTAATTATTCAGTCTAATATGTGGTTTCTCAGTAAAGTACATGGACTGGAGTCTCTGCTAACAGCGACGACCAGCAGGAGAGACACAGACAGTAGACACAGACAGTAGACACAGACAGTAGACACAGACAGTAGAGTACAGACAGTAGAGTACAGACAGTAGACACAGACAGTAGACACAGACAGTAGAGTACAGACAGTAGAGTACAGACACAGACAGAAGTCAAAGTGAAACCTGTCAGCTCCACCACAGACACTTCCTCCTCCATGATTTCACTCTTATCATTCATCACTGTGTGGCAGCGATGGAGGAAGTACTCAGATCCTTTACTGAAGTAAAAGTATGAAAACCACACTGTAAAAATATTATGTCACAAGTAAAAGTGTGTGAGTATAATCAGTAAACTGTAGTTTTCAGTATTAAATGTTCTACTGTTCTATCTGATCTCATTAGATGTTTGTTCCTCATCGTCCAGGGAAAAGCAGGATTTTACTGTTGGAGCTCATTTTCAACTAGTTTGTATCTAATGATTCATTCTGGATTCATCTGCTGAGTCTTTTCTCCATTCATCCATTGACTGATTGATTGATTGATCACAATGAGCCAGAACCCAAGTGACTCCTTCACAACCAACAGTCCAAACCTCAACATTATTAACAACATTAACATTATTAACATCATTCAAAGGAAAAGCAGCAAAAATCACTTCGAGCATTCATTTCCTGTGAATCAGCTGATTGATTAATGGACTGATTGATCAGCTGTACTTGTACAAACTGCTGGGGAGTTTAATTTATAACTAAACATCATGTTTAATAAACTCTTCATGTGTTTTGTGCAGAAATCTTGGTTTGTAAAGTAACTAAAGCTGTCAGATAAATGTAGTGAAGTAAAAAGTATATTTCCCTCTGAGATGTGGCAGAGTAGAAGTAGAAAATACACAAAGTACAAGTACATCAAATTTGTACTTAACTGCAGTACTGAGTAAATGTACTTAGTTATATTTGACCACTGCTGTACGGAGATCATTATGCACCAAAGTCCACAGTGGATTTAGACTTTTCTAAGACATCTCACATGTTTTCTGCTGCAGCCAAACTTAATTTTAATATTTACACCAAACCTTTTGCCTCCTGTAACTTTCATCTCACTGACTCGGCTCATTCAGCTCTTTCTGGTCGTCTGTAGTGAAATTCAGTCAGTTTGTCCAGACGCAGCCACCATTTAAAGTCCCACTCAGGACTTTAAACACTGACTGCCGCTGTGTTCTGCAGTAATGGGAGGACGAATGCATGAATGGACTCTTGTGTGGTCTCTCACCAGAGCGTAGTACGACAGCGTTGATCCGACGTAGATGATGAGCTGGATGAAGCTGAACCTTCCCGCCTGGAAAACACGTCAAACTGTTTTTATTTCCCACATTCTCCTCCAGAGTTATAGACACAATTATAGATTATAATGCTGAGGTGATGAGTCCCTGTGTGCAAAGAGGGCATGAGATATTTTGCATCAGTAATCCGTTACTTTATTGATCAGATATGGCATCTTGGACGATTTCCTCTCAACCACAACAGAAAATAGATGCCTAAACTAGGAAATATACATCATACGTCATTTCACAAAGGCCTACAGCAAATTCAAAAGCCCTAAATGCCCTATATTTTAAGTTTAAAGATATTAAGTCTAAAAAATGTTGCCTTGCACTGCCCATTAGTGGTGACAACATGCTTTTTCCCACAACCTGTGCAGCAGTGATGTAGTCTGCACTATAGTACGACGTTATATCACAGGTGAGTGGGGTCACAAGGACAAACAGAGTGTAGCACGTCCCCAAAAAAAGCTCTTACAGCTGCTGGATCAAATAACAAACTGAAGGCAAAAGTCAGAGAAAAGATCCACACGCTGTCCTGATAATCAGCTCCTGGCTAATTTCATCTAACACAGCCACAAACACAGAGAGTCAATCTCCTGTCAGACCGGACCAATCAGAGCAGAGCTAGATAACACTGCAGGGGACGAAGCGTGCAAAAATGCAAACTCATTTCCAGGTTTTTGGACTCATTCCTGCAGCACTCTATTGATAACATGCTTAGTATTTTACAAGTTAAGAGGTTTTTTTAATTTGATGAACGTGGTCACTGATACACGAAAATGAACTAAATTTGTTTTATATTTCTATGAAATAAAAAAAACCAAATGACGGTAGGGGCGGTGGGCACGTAATGTAATTGTGTATGCACGAACACTGTGCAACACCGACTACCACAGCAAGCCTAACACAGACCCAACTGTGATGTAGCAGAAAAAAGACAATGAAAACGGTGTAGGAAACACAGAATGTAAAGAACAAGAAAAAACATCCTTAAAAAACCGTAAAAGTAAAAGAATAAAGCGGGACAGAAAACAAACACACCTGTCCGAACACCATGACATCAAACCTGATCCCGAATGCTTTGTACAGCATCCGCTCCTCCACTCCGTTCACTGTGTTGTACTTTGCGTACCTGATCAGACGACAGCAGATATGATGAATAATGGAAACACTGCAGCTCGATGTGACAGAAGAGACTTTAACATGAAGCAGGTTTATTTACCTAAAATCTGAAATAAAACTAGATTTAGCCAGTTTTTACTCAGTTCAGTTATCCAGCCCGTTTCATTATATTTAAACTGTATATCTGACTCAACAGAGGCTGGTCACACAGTGTTATAAATAGTGTCAGACTGATTTTAAACATTAAGTATAAGAGGTGATGGAAGACGTATTCAGATCCTTTACTTGAGTACTAATACCACACTGTGAAAATACGCCACTACAAGTGAAAGTCCTGCATTCAAAACCTTACTTATTATATAATTATCAGCTAAATGTACTTAAAGTAAAAGTACTCATGTTTCAGTAAAAGTATTTTCCTGTTCTAGCTGACGTTTCTGGATTAATGTTCCTGCTGCATTCATGTGTGTGTTGCATTTTCCTGCTGCAGATGTTTCAGGTTGAGCTCATTTGAACTCTTTTATATCCTGTTGGCTAGTTTCATCTGCAGCAATGCATCATGGTCTATAAGATGTGTTTGTCGCGTCGCTGTCCTGTGAGAACCACGTATCTCTAAAAAGTTTAACTTTTCATGAACTCAGAAAAACAGCCCTGTTTTCAGCTTTTTTCCACATTAAAATCCTTAAAAAGGCATCTACTCCTTTTAGCTCATTAAAAATTCCAGAAACTATGAATATGCAAATGTTGTTAATTTCTGGACACAAGATGTCTCCTACTTCACTGTTGTACAATCTAATCATGACCTCTGACCCCTGGCTCACCTGAAGTTGAGGCCGGGGTAGAGCGTCTTGTTGCTCTCCTTCTCGTCCAGCCGTCTGAAGGAGTACTTGGGCAGGCAGTGCTGCATGAGCCGGTCCAGGTTGCAGTCCCACTTTATCAGGATGCCGATGACGCCCCCCTGTGGTCAACAGAGGGAATGGATGAACCACAAAACCCTCTCAGACCATGAAGGAGTCAAGTTAGCTGGAAAACTGTCAGTGGTGGAGGAAGTACTCAGATCTTTTACTAAAGTCAAAGTAGCAATACTACAGTGTAGAAAAATACTCCGTTACAAGTAAAAGTCCTGCATTCAAAATCTTAAGTAAAAGTATTTGCAACAAAATGTACTTAAAAGTATGAATGGCCCATTTCAGAATAATATATATTATATTACTGGATAATAAATATTGATGCATTCATGTGTTCATCACTTCAATGTTGCAGCTGGTAAAAGTGGAGCTCATTTTAATGACTATATACTGCTGGGTAGCTTTATCTATAATAATACATCATTATTTATTATGATGTATAGTTTGTATTATTAATCTAAATCTAAATCTAGTAGCAGTAATATTTGCCTCTGAGATGTAGTGTAGTAGTAGAAAGTAGCATAAAATGGAAATACTCAAGTAAAACACATGTACCTCAAAATTGTACTTAAGTACAGTACTTGACTGAATGTACTTTGTACAGTAATTGTACTGTGGTATAACTACATTATCCAAATAACTTGTTAAACCTTCCACATAAAATGTTTAAACTATCTAAAAACCTATAAAATCCTTAAAACTAGATCCACATCGACTACAACAGTAAAATACTACGTACACGTTGTTGCATCTGTAATAATAATAATCCAATAATATGACTTAAAACTACATTCACAGGGGACAATTATCTGCATTTTACTAATTTAAGTACAATTTGCTAATAATATTTTCAATGCAGGACTTTTACTTGTAATGGAGTATTTTAGTAATGTGGTTCCTCCCTTTTTACCCACAAAATAGAGATAAAACGTTTGTTTTCAGCATGAAATGGATCCCATGAATCACTGCAGATCCGACTGTTTCTGTAGAAAGGAATCCGACCTACAGATGTAAGATGATGTTTAAATTGTGAAGCTAAAGTTTGGAAATCTTTGGCTTTTTTCTTTTTATTTACAAAAGGCAGATGAACGCTGGGAAGTTCTGCATCTTTTCCTGTCACTTCTGTCTATAACTGAGTCTTTTAAGGCCTTATTTTCTTACAACAAGTGAGAAGAATCCGCCAACACAGTTTGAGTATTTCAACTTGGTAGCTGCACTAAAATCAAGAAAAAGGAAACCAGTTGATTTTCACTGGAAGGAGGAAGAAATATTCTTACAGCACAGACAGATTCCTTTTCACTTGTTTTAATTAAATAAAAGTTAAAAGGACTGGAACAAAACTTTTACTTTTACAGTGAAGAAACATCAGCTAATTAATTATCGTAACAAAAATGAGGAATTCTTCTTGGGAAAAGACACAGGGTTCGTAGAGCTTTTTAAGAGTAAAATTCAAGCACTTTTCAAGCACTTTCAAGGTACCAAAACCAAAGATTTCAAGACTCTCGAAGCCTTTATCATCACATCTAAACTGTTACTATAAATTCCAGGAGACAACAAACTAATATGATGACGGGATCGTTTCATTTCAAATATTAAAAGATTTCTGGTTTACATGAGTGTCTGTTTAGATGATGAAACACCAGATTATGTTGAAAAATCAAGCATTTTTCAAGGAGTATATTTGAATTCAAACATATTCCTAACCTTGAAAAGATAACGGTTAAAATTAAGCATTTTCCAAACTTTCAAGACTTTGTACGAACCCTGTAGACATTTATTTTTAACATCTACTGTTTTACTCATAAGGCTGACTTTCCACTTTGATCCACACAAACTGAAGAAAGTTTGCTGCGGCAACACTTCCTTTTTTTGGTTGTCGGGGTGGTTTTATTTCAACTTTACTTGACCTCTTGCTGAGGACAAGAAATGTTTCCACTAAGGGAAACCAGAAAAAGAGAAGGAGGCTGTAAAAAACAACAAAAAAAAAAAAACTAGTCTGGTCTCGCCGTGTTGCTGCATCCTGAGGTTTCAGTAGTGAAGTTAGTCTGTAAAATGTTATAACTATAATGATTGGTGGTCAGAACTACGTTAAATAAGATGAAACATCTCAACATGTAACTCCACCTCTATGGCCATTTCGGAGAACTTTTCTCCGGCCTCTCGGACGATGTCTCCCAGTCTGAAGATGGGACACAGCGAGTTGTTTCCTCTGTGACAGCTCCTCAGATAGGCGTCGTTCATCTGTGGGAGGATGTTCCTTCTGTAAAACGAAACAGACTCTAATATTCACAGGAAGTCAGAGTTCCTCTCCCGCTGAAGAGAAGCGAAGAGCTGCAGACCCTTTAGAAACCTCTTTAGTCTGTTTTCAGCCGAGCGTATTAGTGTCCTTTAATGCTCTAAATGTCTCATTAGACAGCCAAATACTTAGCTCATTGTCACCATGATAAAATGCAAGTGTGATATGATAAAACAATAATTAAAACATAAAGAGAGGAAGAAAAACTACTTTGTTGAGACAGAAAAATATGACTGAGGTGATAAAGACAAAAACACGCTGACAAACTCATTTTTCATGCTTTTTCAATCCCCGAAAAAAAAGACACTGCAGTATGATTTGTTACAGAAGTGGACTCCTTCTGTCCCATATTTAAAAAAATAAAGCAGTTAAAACAGCAAATAAACAGAAATGAAAAAGGCAAAATTCTCCGATGTGGGAGCGTCCTCACACAAAACAAAAACTGTCTCTTTGCTGCTGCATTACTACATGAAAATGACTTCACAAAACATTTATATAAATAGTCAAATACATTGTTGCCGTACACACATAGCTGCATGAAGTTAGGAAACAGTTTCAGACACCTTCAGCAGAGAATCAGAGGTCTGTAGCATCAAACAGAAAGAAGTCTCACCGGATGAAGTTGAACGCAGGGAACCTGATGTTGTTTTTGATCAGGACTGTGAAGTTCTCGGCTGCTGTCAGCAGAGCAGGCCTGCATCATGGGACAAATACTAACTATTATTATATTATTATACTCCAGAGTCAATACAGTACAATTTAATACCAGAAACAGACTGAGCGAGACTCAACAGCTGCGTCCCAAAACAATACTGAATACTAGCTCTAAGTGTGTTTATAGTGGAAAAGTGACAAAACAAAGTACGCTTTAAACCGCCTGTATGAATACTATAAAAACAGATTTTTGAGCGTGTACTGTCCCACAATACAACACTTAAAAGAGATGAAGGAGCTGCTACTCTGGATGGCGGTGAAACATCTGCAGGAACCTCAAAAAAGAAAGAGTTCGACTGAATTCTTTGGAAACATTTTGCCGTCTCTTAAATTGGTTTAATTGGCAGTGAGATTCTAAAGTCACAGTTTGATTGACAGTACTGTGTTATTTCCTCTTGGTATAAAACATTTAAGTGTGTACATTTCTTGTGTACTAACTGCAAACATAGTATATTATGAAGTCAGTATGTAGTATGAACTGGAACACAGTATAAGTCACACTGCGAGCTGAAGCTCATTACGCACCGGACAACAGAAGGATTAAAAATAAAAACTATGTTCACTGTTCTCACCACTAGCCTCTCGCTCCAGAGGAAAGGTGACGTTGCTAGCCAACTCAAAAGGGTTTATCCTCTACACTGTGGCCTTTTTAAGACGTCTCAGCTCGTCAGACTCAACTCAATCAATTCACGTAAGGCTCCACTTCCATCAGGGTAAGCTGCTTTCTGCATACTATCATTAGCATGCTAAAATGCTAACATTTACCATGTAACTTTTGGGATGTTAGCATGTTAGCATGCATACATCCACATGTAGGGATGATGTGTTGCCATTAAAGGTTCCCTGTGGAGTTTCTTACCTCTAGCAGCGCTATGGAGCTGGTTTTTATGAGTGGGTCCCCGTTTTGTGACACGCAATCCTACCAATGTTTTCATACTAGTCCACTGATCAACAGGTGGCAGTAACAGACACGATGTGCTGCAATGTGCCAGCAAAGATAAAGAAGAAGACTGTGAGCTAGTAAACAATGCAGGATTTAAAATAAAATATCAGCTTTACAAACATTTTAGAAGGAAGGAAATGCATTCAACTTGTTTGTTAGACCTGAAGGATCAATGTCAATGTCTGCAGGTTTAAATTAAATTTTGACCTGTTGGTGCCACAAAATGAAACGTCAGAGGATCACGAAAAGTTAAACTCCGGAGTGAGACGTTACATGACGTTACATACATGAAGTCCTGATCCGACGACAAAGCGGGGAGTTTACCTCTGAGGTTTCGTCTTGGCTTCGACTGGACACCAGGCGGAGACTTCACAGGTTTTCTTCAGCACATCAAACTTCACACATGATCCCGTCTGAATCCCTGCAGGAAGGAGAACAAACAGTGCTGCGTTTAAACTGATGAGGTGCTAACAGCGGCAGCTTAACTGTCACCCAAATCTTTAATTTAGCAGAGAGCTGAGAGCTACTGTACTAAACTGAAGCTACAACTGCAACACATACATGATAAATTCCTCTGCTTCTTGTGGAAACAGGTGTCATCTGGCACCAACACACTCAGGACAGTCATGCTGTGACAGCAGAGGAGTGAGATAAAACATCCTCCTATTCAAAATAATTCTCTCAATGCTGAGGAAAGGTGCTTCCTTTCTTATCTCCTTTAGCACAGGGTACACTGGACCATCCTTTACCTAAGGAAAGGAGATAATGCCGTCCCACAATTCCTTGCAGCAGCAACATTTATAGCGACCACGGCAGACCCACGTCAATAACATCCGCCGTTGCATAATTACGTAGCCTTACGTTGTCTTTTTCTAAGTCCTCATCAATTCTCCTTCACATCTGTCCTCGACCTCATGACGTTTTCCATCGAGGTCGAGGAAAAGTGTTTGGGAAAGACACATGACGTTGTTGTTGACTATTCGACCGCAGTAAATGCATGTTGATGTACTGAAGGAGGAGTTACTGTACCATGGCTCTGCTGATTCCATTCTCCTCTCTGGCAGTCCTTATCAGTCCGACACAATCTGCCGTTGTGGGGAACCTGGAACATAAACACTGCTGCAAAATAACTTTTCATCTAAATCTTCGTTCCATTAGCAGATGTTGTATTCTGGTGGATCTCAGTTAACATCACGTTAATAATGACGATGAAAGAGCACCTCTGGGCATTTTCCCTGCTTCTGATTCTCCGTCACAATGACGTTGGTCACCACAAAGAACGAGTTTTTGTCCTAAAAAGAAAAAAGAAAACATCTTTAAATTTAAATTCTCCTCTTTGCTTTGACTGAGGACCCTGAGGACCGAGCTCCTATACCTGTGAGGGCCCACTGTAGTCCACCACATCCCAGACCACGTCCCCGACCCCGGGCAGGCGGGTCTGAGCTACACCCTTCACCTTGGTGGTGACAGAACTCACCACCAGGTCAAACTCCTGGTACTTCCTGTTCCACAACATCATAATGCTGCAGAATAAAAAACATAAAACGAAATGTTTAATTCCACAGATGTTCCACCTGAAGGTCAGTCTGTTAGAAGTGCAGGGGGGGGCACGAGTCGACCTGAGATCACTGTTGTATAATGTCTTCTGTGATGTCGGAGAAAATTACCCTGATGATGTCATCTCGACCCTGATGATGTCATCTCGGCCCGTTTAACAACTCGCCTGAGTATGTTGTTATGTTTTTTTACAGTAGCTAGACCCATATTAGGCACAAAAAGCCAGGTTTAGGCTGCAACTAATATCAATTCATCTGCAGACCATTTTCTCAATCAATCAATTGGTCTATAAAATGTCAGAAAACAGTGAGAAATGCCTGAGTCTGTGTTGATGTCTTCAAATATTCAGTTTACAATGATATAAAAACAGAAAACCAGCAAATCCTCACATTGGAGAAGCGGCAAACTGAAAATTTTTGGCATTTTTGCCTAATAAATGCCTATTTATTTAGATGTATGTGTACTATTACTGTCAAATTAAAAACACACTTTAAATTAATTAAGGTCGCATTGAGAATTTAAAAAATGGGATTTAAAAAATTAATTTAAGTTCAATTTCAATAAGGTCACTGGAAAGTACAGGGCTCATTGTAAAAGCATATATTAAAAACATTATTAAGTAAACATATTTGTATTAAAGTCTTCAACTACAAGACAGAGTAGTTATTTTTCTGCCAATCAACTAATCAATTAATCGACTACTAATCACTGCAGCTCTAGTCAGGTTATTGTGAGTCTCCCTGTATGGATGATGTCCACTACTGAATCACTGAAACTAACATTGTTAACATTATTTCTTTTATAAAACACAAAAAATATTCAGTTTGTTAGAACACAAGTGAAGGGTAGTTTTCATGTTACATGTCCTCAAGAGGCGGTTCAATCAGACACTACGTTAATAAACAGCCTTATAGATGATCACTTAATGTATTGATGGCTTCTCTCTCCTCCGGTGTAAAACGGGGCAGCCGGTAGTTAAACGGTTCCAGCGTTACCGGGACTCACCGGGACTGTGAGAGTGAATAAATAGGAAGTGTCCGCGGAGCTTGCAGCCGCTCCCCGAGGCTGCGGAGAGACGCGGGGGCTGAAATATCTCACATGCCCACTCACCAGATAAACAGCAGAATGAATGCGTTCAGGCTCCACTTCAGGGATCCGAGCCGGACGCTCTGGATCCGGACCAGCTTGTTGGTCTCATACTGACACAGACCGAGAAGCCCGCAGCCCGCCATACTGCTGCTGGTGCTGGTTGTGGTTGTGGTTTTTGGGGGATTTCAGTCAGACTTTTTTCGTGGAGGAAATCTCACTGACTCATTTCTTGACTCTTCTTCCTGTGCGGAGGGTCACATGTCCAGAGTCCTGCAGCTGCTCTCACTTCCAACATCATCACTGCAGATCTGCCTGCACACACACACACACACACACACACACACACACACACACACAGTTTACTGTAGAGCATCAACCGGAGACCAAGTTTTAATCAGTTAATCGATTTAATCTTTATTTATTCTTTATTTGGATCCAAATTAGCTTCCACAAAGTGGTCTCTAGTCTTTACTGGACCCTGTTCTTCAAATGTGACTAACATGCTGTTATCGGGATACATTAATCCTGTTTATTCTCATGCAGCTAATTAGGTTCTTTGAAAGCAGTTTGAGGACTGATTTGTTAATCCTGGAGGAATTTATCTTGAATAACAGCGCGCTCTTATTTTCAAATCAAGGCAAAATTAGTAGAGAGGTGAAACCATAGGCTTCATATAATTCTTATTCTTATTCTTATTATTGTCTATGGTTGAAACCATGATCTTCATGTTCAGGCTTCACTGGTCCTTTAACACTCAGAATCTTTTAGTTTATTTCTTTTTGCTCATAGAGTCTCAAACTAGATTTGTTTTGGTTCTTTTTTGTTTACAAACTTTTATTTTTTTCATTTAATTTAATTTAATTTTATCATGTATAAGTAGGCTATAACTCGTCATTATGAAAATGTAATTGTGATAATTGCACCAACAACAGATCATAGTGATTTTACAAAAACCTGCATGTTCTCTTCTAAAATCATAATCAAATCAACTCAGTCAATTTACTATAAATCTAAGAAAGCGAGCCACATCAGTATATCAGGGGTTCACTGTAAAACCTCTTGGTCATGATCCAGCTCACCGTCGATAAGACTGAACAAGTGCAGGTTTGGGTTTAAGGACACAAAAACACAGAACGCCTGATTGCTTTTATTCACTGACAACACCGACACTGATAACATCCTCAAAAATGTAGAGGAGAAAGACAGTATTAATAGAAAGCAAGACAATGTGATCTGTCTGTTTTGCAGCAAAGTTCACTTTTATTTCTCTCACTGCACAGTCTCAGTTAAAACTACAGTTTGAGAGTAAAATACTACTACTAGTGTGGTATTAAAACAAGCACACTGCAGTTTATGAGGATCTTTTGACAGCAGCCATATGGGAAATGTGATCGCTGACAGCCAACCAAAATCCAGCAGCCAGATCTTTGATTGTTCAGCAACTAATCAGGTGCCGTGACCCCTGTCCCAGCACAGACAGACAGGAAATACACCAACATAGTAAAATCACAGTATGGACAATCAGGATGACAGAACTATAGAGAGATATGGATCCGGGAGGACGTTGAGCAACTTCCAGGTGTCGTCAAACACACCTGAGCCACATGACCCCCTCTCCACCACGGAGACCTGGAAGAGGACGGACTACACAAACACACAAGAGACAAAACTCACCACTTAAACAGAGAGGAGAAAGAAAACAGACACACACAGAGGGAGAGAGAGAGAGAGACAGAGGGAGACGAGGGGAGAGGCTCCTGGAGGACGAAGATCCAGATCCAAAAAACATCTGGAGAGAAGCACCGACGGCCAGGAGAAAGAGAAGGGGGGGGGGCAAGCAGACGTACTGTGCTGGACTGCAGCTGCCACCAGAACAGCACAAATCAAATGAGAAGAAGTTAAAATGTTGATAAAATTCTGCTTTCATATTCGGGATGTAGTGCTGAAACAATTAGTCGCCAACTGTTTTGGTAATCGATTAACCGTTTAAGGTATTTATCAAAGGAAAATGCCAAACAGTCTCTGATTCCAGTTTCTCCACAGTGAGGAATTTCTGCCTTTTTCTGTTTTACATCATTGTAATTTGCATTTCAGCCTGCTGCTTGGACAAAACAAGCATTGTAAAGAAGTGAGATGGGCAGTTTTCAGTTGTTGTTTTTTTTTTACACCTTACAGACTATTCTATTAATTGATTAATGAAAAAAATAATGGTTGGATTCATTAGTTACAGCCCTAAAAGGGGACTAACACAGAAAAGGTTTTTGTAGA
>SEMN01001867.1:0-22551 GCA_005408345.1 Macquaria australasica | reverse complement strand
CGCTCACCTCCCGCCTCACCTCCCGCCTCACCTCCTGTCTCACCTCCTGCAGGTTGTGCTGGTCGGTCACTGAGACGTGCAGCAGGTCAGTCATCACCTTTCTGACCTTATCTTACCTGTAACACTGAGCGTGTTTACACGTGCACCAGAGTCCTGTTTGGATCAATGACCTAAAGTGTGGATGGAAGGTACAATCACATCTTATAAAAAACAAATATGAAATTAAAAAAGGACAGTAAAAGAGAAAAAATAGAAATATATAAATACAATAAAATGGGGCTGCAACTAAGGATTATTTTCATTATTGATTCATCATTTAGCCCATCACAATATCCCAGAGCCCAAAGTCTAATAAAGAGATTTCCTTCTCCATCATTATGACAAAGAAGCTGCGGTCAGAAAATGATTGGCGGCATTTTGCTTGAAAAATCACTAAAATGATTAATCAATTATCAGAATATCTCCTCATTATCGACTAATTGTTGCAGCTCTACAATAAAATCTAAAAAATCTTTGTCGCCTGTCTGAATTCTGAGCTTTCGGCGGGTCCGTGAACGCAGCGCAGGCGGGTCTCGGGGAGTTTTCTCAGCAGCAGTTTGTGGAGTTGGAGTCGCGGGTGGAGACCCGAGGAACCGACTCTGGCTTTGTTTCGATCGGACCTGATCAGACCGGATCGATGGATTAGAGAGGTGAGTGATGAGGACTTCAGGGTTCAGACCGTCTCGGCTCTCTGAAATAAACACCTTATTATAAAGACAAATAGTCCGCCCTGACGGAGGAGCAGATCAATGAGCCTGGAGATCGATCACTCGGGGATCGATATGTGTGTGGGTTTGGTCGCGTGCTGGTGCAGGTGACGTTAAGGTGGATTTATTTAAGGTTCATTTACAGTTAAAAAAGACAAAAAACAATTGGATGTGTTGTTCCGGCTGTGAGGCGAACAGGGGACAGTGAACGCCTCCACACGTTTGTTCTTCAGAGCAACTTTTAACTTGAAATTCTTTCTCAAACTTTGTTTTGTTTGCGTGTGTAAATATTAACTGAACGCACCAATAATCCTCCTTTAAACAGCGTCACGTGACGTCAAGATATTTAGTCTAAATTAGCACCTGATGGCATTTAAACGGTGAAGTAACGAAGTACCCGGATGTTTGACTTCCAGCAGCTGGAGCAAAGAAACTGAACTCTCTCTTTTATTTATATATATATATAAAGCTGCTGTTTAAATGTTAAAACGAGGCATTCAGTTGCTGCTAACATTCAGATCATTATGGCGATTATTTGCTTCCATAAACGTCCTCCTCTCCACAGACAACAACAAGCACCAGGAGCAGGACCCCCCCCCCAGAGTCAGAAGGTGGTGGTTGGCTCATTAGGATCATGGATGGATCACTGACCTGTGTGAAGTCAAACAGCACAAAGAGAACAAAAGTTTAAATGTGTAAAAGTGTTCTTCCTGTCTTTCCTCAGACATGGAGGGTGTGTGTGTGTGGCTGGTGTGTGTGTGCGTGCTGAGTGTGTGTGTCGGAGCTCACAGTTCATTGGACAGGAGTGACCACGCCCACCTGGACCACCAGCACCGCCAGCTGGTTTCCAACGGCAACACAGCCTCAGGTAGGAAACACTTCCTGTGTGTGTGTGTGCAGCAGAGATGGCGTGGGAGCTAGGCGTTAGCTCACCACAGCTTCCTGGAGGTGACACGTTGATGATGTCACAGGAAGCGTGGTGCTTCGTGTGGAGGAGACGAAGGTCCCACCTTCAGGTCTGAGAGCCAATAGGAAGAGGGCACAGTCCCCAGGTGTGAGGTGTGTAACGTTAGCATGCTGGCCTCCGTCTCAGCTCTGGTTCTTGAGGGTTTTCAGCCGACAGATCGTCTGGGTTCTGCTGGCTTCACCCTTCAGTCCTCTGGACCAGAACCTCTCGTTTGATCTAACGAAGTTTCTCTGTTTACAGGAGGAACCTTCACAAGGTGCATGGTGGGAGGTGAAGTGTGCGACTTTGACTCGACCTTCCTGTTTAATTCTATTATCTCTGTATTTTTATCCTCACAGCTGCTGATCTTAATCCTCGCACTGAACTCAACCCGTCACTCTGTCTTCTTCTGTGGTGTTGTGGATGAGGGGGTTACCAGCCGTCCTCCTGGAGACACCTGACACCTTTTAATCTGTAGCACCGCAGCCATGGATACAGAGTTAGCTGGTCGCCACAACTTGAGCCCCGTGTCAGAGTCCATGTGGATCACTGTGATTCTGAAGAACAGCTCTTTGTTCTGGACCTCAGAGCTAATGAGAAGCTTCACTGAATGATTCAGACCTGACTGAGAGAGGAGGGGGGGGGTGATGTCAGTCAGTCTCTGAGGGCGTTTTCACACCTGGCCCGTTTGGTTCGGTTAGAACTATCCCTGGTGTGTTTGCCTGGTTGCTTTGGGCAGGTGTGAACACAGCAATCAGACCAAAACAACCACGAGACCCTTTAGAGGAGGTGGTCTCAGTCCGGTTCCAAATGAACTCTGCAGCCGTTCATCTGTGGTGGGAACGTGATCCGACCTCGATCCGACCCACCTACCAGGTGTACTCCGCACAACTGAGCTAAACGGCTCCTGTAGCCAGGTGTGCGTTGCATTCTGGGATGCAGCAGAGCAGCGAACTGTTTGTAGCAGCAGCAGGTAGCTGGAGAACGAAGCGGCAACGTTTGCTTTGGTTTTACTGGTGGACGACAAACCAGCAGGCATGGTGCATCCCTCCGCCTACTGTTACCGTGTGTAACATCCCCAGACACATCTGACCAATGAGCAGAGGGAACGTTCTCACCTGGTTTGTAGTGATGCGTTCCTCCGTGTGAAAACAAACCGAACCAAGTTCAGAAACTCCTCAGCTGATTCAGGGCAGAGCAAACCAGCTGCAGGAGAGAAAACGCCCGCAGCGTTTCAAAGTTTCTGAATCTCCAGTTTGAAAACTTGTTTGAAACCAAACTAACCAGTTTGCTGCTGACAGACTGTTGTGAACTGTTGTGAACCTGCTCCGTCAGATCTCTGATCTGTCCTAATATTTACCCAGAGCTAACACACACACTCTCTGCTGCAGGTTACTGTTATGTCGCTGCTATCTGCAGTGTAAACAGCTGATATTTATCCTCTAGTCTGAAGGATCAGCGCTCAGAACCTAAACGTAAGGAGGTCAAAGGTCACCAGAGCTAGACACTAAGTGTTTACTTCAGACAAAGAACTGATCCCTCTGTGAAAACACTGAGGTGAGACTGACTCTTCTGACTGATCTCACCTCGTCAGCCTGAACCCAGGTTAGAAACAGAGTCTGGGTGTTTAAAGACAGAGGACGCCACTCTGTCGACTGTTTGACGGACGTCTCTGCTGAAACAACCTGGAGACGCTGTTAGTGAGGACGCTTCGTTTTAAAATGTAGATGGCTTAATGTAGACACGCACGCACACGCACCACACACACACGCACACACACACTCTCTCTCAGCCTCTCGGACGTTCTGGAGGCTGAAATGACCAAATGTAGGCATGAATGAAGTTGTCGCTCTGATCTGTTGAATTCTGCTGCGTTGTCATGGCGATGGCTGATGTGATGGATTTGGTGGAAGAACACGTTCTGAACCCACAACACTAAATATTTAAATGAGTTTTACTGGACCTGTTTTATTTCATGTCATGTCACCATGACAGCGGTGTTGTCGCCGCCCTCTCACTTTTCAGCCAATCATGTTCCCCCTGCCTCCCTTGAGCTAGCAAGCTCAGCAACATGCTACCAGATTTAGCCAGTTAGCTCCTGTTAGCGTCAGTTATTCTGCTGTGAAGAAACAGTCAAACCTCTTTAGCCGCACAAGGCTGCTCATGCTACCTAGCGAGCTAACGTTAGCCGTGTTACATTCTCTTACTTTGAAGAGAATTTAACTGACGCTACTTTTTCTTTTCATACTTTAAGAACATTCAGCTGCTTATACTTTTGTACTTCTACTGAAGTAAAATTCTGAATCCAGAGTACTCTTGAGACGTATATTAGTGTGTTTGCAGGTTTGATTATCCGACAAAGAATCATTTAATTTAAAATCTGCTGTGCTGTTGCACAATAATCCCCTTTGTTCGACTCGTCCTGCTCTGTTCAGAAACACGACCGTGTTGATCTCCGGTTTCCCTGCACACACGAGAACAGAACTGCAACGATATTTTGATAATCGTATAATTGTTACATTAACTGCTTCCAGCTTCTTAAACGTGAGGATCTGCTGCTTTTCTTTACTGAAGTCTTTGGGTTTTGGACAAAAGAAGCAGTTTGAAGACGTCACTTTGGGAAACTGTGACATTTTATAGACTAAACAATTAATCATGAAAACAACTGGCAGATTAATCAATAATGAAAATAATCGTGTAATAATCTGAAGAAAATATCCTTTTTGCTTGTAAAAAGTCTTTTTTGTCAGATAGTTTCAGAGTTGAGACACAGATATCCTTCCGCAGGCAGCAGTAATGATGGTAGTAATCCTGTGTTGTAGATCTGTGTGCGATAGACCAGCAGCTCTGTCAGGACGAGAACTCCCGGCTGAGTTTCGAGGCGATCTGCAGCATCCACAAACTGATGGACGACGACGCCGACGGGACGGTGGACACGGCCGAGACGGACGAGGTGAGACGCAGACGGAACATGTTTATTGATCAGAAGAACCTTTTCTGTGATGTGAGGCAGCGCTGTGGAGCTCTAACTGTCCCCCCCACAGTTTCTCAGGGAGGATCTGAAGTCTCACGACCCCAAAGCCAAACACAGCAGCTTCCACCGAGCCGACCTGCACATCAGCGTGGAGGACATGTGGACCGCCTGGAAGAGCTCAGAAGGTGAGGGCTACTGCAAATATATACTTCAGGACATATTTGTACTTTACTTGAGTCTTTCTGCTTCTACTCCACCACATCTCAGAGGAAGATATTGTACTTTTACTGCTCTACATTTCTCCGACAGCTTTAGTTACTTTACAGATTCAGATTTTTTTTTACAGAAAACACGAGAGAGTTTATAAAATCTGATGTTTAGTTCTAAATGAAACTCCCCAACAGTTTGTACAGGTACAGCTGATCGATCAGTCCATTGATCGATCAGCTGATTGACAGGAAATGAATGGTTGAAGTGATTTTTGCTGCTTTTCCTTTGAATGATGTTAATAATGTTAATGTTGTTAATAATGTTGAGGTTTGGACAGTTGGTTGTGAAGGAGTCACTTTGGGCTCTGGATCGTTATGATCAATCAATCAATTGATTAATGGAGAAAAGAATCAGCAGATGAATCCAGAATGAAGACAGTTTGACTAAAAACACGTCTCTCCTGATGCTTTAATGTTTCCGTCATCCGGCATGTGTGTGTTAGTGTGTGTGTTAGTTTGTTAGTGTGTGTGTTAGTGTGTGTTAGTGTGTGTGTTAGAGTTTGTTAGTGTGTGTGTTAGAGTGTGTTAGTGTGTGTTAGTGTTAGTGTGTGTTAGAGTGTGTTAGAGTGTGTTAGTGTGTGTGTTAGTGTGTGTGTTAGAGTGTGTTAGTGTGTGTGTGTGTTAGTGTGTGTGTTAGTGTGTGTGTTAGTGTGTTAGTGTGTGTTAGTGTGTGTTAGTGTGTGTTAGAGTGTGTTAGAGTGTGTGTTAGTGTGTGTGTTAGTGTGTGTTAGTGTGTGTGTTAGTGTGTGTGTTAGTGTGTGTGTTAGAGTGTGTGTTAGAGTGTGTGTTAGAGTGTGTGTTAGAGTGTGTGTTAGAGTGTGTTAGTGTGTGTGTTAGTGTGTGTGTTAGTGTGTGTGTTAGAGTTTGTTAGTGTGTGTGTTAGAGTGTGTTAGTGTGTGTGTTAGTGTGTGTTAGTGTGTGTGTTAGTGTGTGTTAGTGTGTGTTAGTGTGTGTGTTAGAGTGTGTTAGTGTGTGTGTTAGAGTGTGTGTTAGAGTGTGTTAGTGTGTGTGTTTGAGTGTGTTAGTGTGTGTTGGTGTGAGATGGTGTTGATTTTACACTCGAGCTGCAGCTCAAACAGACGTCAGCTGCTGCAACAGGCCGCTGGTGTTTGTGTAAAAGTTTTTCTGTGAAATTTAGTAAACCATCAATGAAACAGTCGGCAGGTTGAAGGAAAGAAGTTTCAACAAACATGAAGAGAAGAACTCGTCTCTGGAGAGTAAACGCACAGCGCTGCATCATTTACTCTGTAAATCAAACAGCTCAGAGAACCAAACTTCCCTTTAAAAATCACGACTTTAAGGTTCATGTTGCTTTAAAGACGTCAGCATCAAAGATTTATCTGCTTTGGAAGAAAACAGGGAAGGAAGGAAGGAAGCAGAGAAGGAAGAGGAGAAGGGAGGAAGGAAAGGGAAATTAAAGGGAAAAGATGGACAGACACAAAATGGAAAAAGAGAAAAAAGAAAGACGGGAAATGAAAAGGGAAGCGTAGACAGGACAGAGAGAGAAGAAGGAAGGAAAAAACAAAGTGAAGACAGGATGAAAGAAACAAAGTGAGAGGAGAATCGTGCTGAGTGTAAAAATAAAATCCTATTTTTGGATCCACTTTATTTTCCAGCTCAATTTGTCTCTGCGGCGACGCGAAAAAAAAAACATAAAGAAGAAAATGTTTACTTTGAGAAAAAACTGCATGCAGAAAGAACAGAGACTCACTGTGTGTGTGTGTGTGTGTGTGCGTGCGCGTGTGTGCGTGTTTGTACGTGCGTGTGTGCAGTGTATAACTGGACAGTGCAGCAGGTGGAGGACTGGCTGCTCGTCAGTGTGGAGCTTCCTCAGTACGCAGAAACCTTCAGGAAACACCAGCTGGATGGAAAGGCCTTACCCAGGTAACACACACACACACACATACATTTTTATTTTATACTACACTTGTGAGGACACCAATTGACCCAATACAGGGATTTAAACATGCATTAAACAAGAAGTATAATGTCACCATGGAGTCAGTCATTTAGCTGTGAGCCCTGTTTCTTCAGTCTGTATTACGGCAGGCAGCAGAACACACTGCATGTATAGTTGTGTGCAGCTCCATGTTGACCATCTTTCTGTTTCTGGGTCCAGTCTCGTTCTTTATACTGCAAATCTAGTACCTCCCACAGAACCTGAGCAGGTCTGGATGGCTTATTATAACTGATGGTCTGAATTTATTTTGAGCAAATAATAATAATAATCTTATAACCCCGTGTTAAAGCAGCCACGACACACATGTTACTTTTCCAGTTTTGTTGAAATCCTGGTGACACTACAGCAGTCTGCTGTCGGTGTCAGATCTCAGATGTCGGATTGTCTGTGAACGCACCAGTATGAGGTCTGAGCTGCATCACCACACAACCATGACAGTGTTTGTCTCTGGGTTGCCACTTCCTGTGGAGGTTAAAATCTACAGCCAGACTGAGTCTGCTGCAACGTTTCTTATACAGCTACAACTGTAACTCACTGATGGTGTGTGTGTGTGTGTGTGCAGGCTGGCAGTGAAGAACACCACCCTGACTGTGTCTGTGATGAAGATTTCAGACAGAAGTCACGCTCAGAAACTGCAGCTCAAAGCCCTCGACATCGTGCTGTTTGGACCGCCGCCAGGTGTGTGTGTGTGTGTGTGTCACATATATATATGTATGTATATATGTATGTATATGTATACTTTCTGTCTTTGAACGTGGCAGGATTGTTGAGCTGCACAAGCAAGGCCTCTCACAACGCGCCATTGCTGCTGAGGTTGGACGCAGTAAGACAGTCATTTTTAATTTCTTAAAAGATCCTGAGGGTTATGGGACAAAAAAGTCAAGTGGTAGACCCAAAAAATTTCAACTGCTCTGAGCCGGAGGATCAGTGAAGGATCCGTGAAGACACAGGCCGATCCTCGACCCAAATTAAGGCCGTTACTGATGCTGACTGCAGCCCAATAACCATAAGATGGCATCTGCGAGAGAAGGGCTTAAAGAACAAAAAACGTCTTCAAAGGCCATGTCTCCTCCCACGCCACAAACTTGCCCGTTTGGATTTTGCAAGGGAGCACCAAACATGGGACATTGAAAGGTGGAAGAAAGTTTTATTCTCTGACGAGACAAAATTTAACCTGGATGGTCCTGATGGCTTCCAGCGTTACTGGCATGACAAGGAGATCCCACTGGAGATGTTTTCTAAGCGGCACAGTGGAGGAGGCTCCATCATGATCTGGGGTGCTTTTTCCTTCAATGGAACAATGGAGCTTCAGGTTGTGCAGGGGCGTCTAACGGCGGCTGGCTATGTGGAGATGTTGCAGCGGGCATCCCTCTTGACTGAGGGCCCTCGTCTGTGCGGTAATGACTGGGTCTTTCAACAGGACAATGCTGCAGTTCACAACGCCCGACTGACAAAGGACTTCTTCCAGGAGAATAACGTCACTCTTTTGGACCATCCTGTGTGTTCCCCCGATCTAAATCCCATTGAGAACGATTGGGGATGGATGGCAAGGGAAGTTTACAAAAACGGATGTCAGTTCCAGACCATGGATGCCCTTCGTGAAGCCATCTTCACCACATGGAGCAACGTTCCCACTAGCCTCCTGGAAACATTCACATCAAGCATGCCTAATCGAATTTTTGAAGTGATCAACAAGAACGGTGGGGCTACTCACTACTGAGTCCTTTTTTGACATTTTCAGTTCTGTTTTTGGGGTCTTTTGGGCTATGGTCTTAAACTTCTGATCAGCTGATGAACAGCCTCTTTAAGTTTAAATGCAGTTTTCAATAAATTGCCTACTCTCTATTTTTTGTCTCTTGCTCCTGTTTCTTCTTTTTGCATTTTGAAGCTCTACTTACAACCTGCTTACGATCCAGCAGTGCAAAATGTGAATTCTTGTCATTTTTCCCCCGGTCTTAAGATTTTGTTCAGGAGTGTGTATATATATGCATGTATATGTACTGTGTGTGTCAGCAGGCCGACACAACCGGTGGAAGGATCTGGTTCTGGGGGTGTCCATCTTGATGGCGCTGGGCGGCTGCTGGTTCGCTTACGTCCAGACCAGGAAGTCCAGAGACGACCTGGGGCAGCTGATGAAGGACCTGGAGGGTCTGCAGAGGGCCGAGCAGAGCCTGATGGACCTGCAGGAGAAGTGAGTCCATCACAGCCGCAGCCTCTCTGCACAGAGTCCGAGTCCGACTGACGTGTTGCTTCCTGTTTATTAAACAGCTGGAGACAAAGGACAGGACACTACTACTACTGTTACTACTGTTACTACTACTACTGTTACTACTACTACTGTTACTACTACTACTGTTACTACTGCTAGTGTTACTACTGTTACTACTACTACTGTTACTACTGTTACTACTACTACTGTTACTACTGCTAGTGTTACTACTGTTACTACTACTACTGTTACTACTGTTACTACTACTACTACTGTTACTACTACTACTGTTACTACTGTTACTACTACTACTACTGTTACTACTACTACTGTTACTACTGTTACTACTACTACTGTTACTACTGCTAGTGTTACTACTGTTACTACTACTGTTACTACTGCTAGTGTTACTACTGCTACTGTTACTACTACTACTGTTACTACTGCTAGTGTTACTACTGCTACTGTTACTACTACTACTGTTACTACTGTTACTACTACTACTGTTACTACTGCTAGTGTTACTACTACTACTGTTACTACTGTTACTACTACTACTACTCCTACTGTTACTACTACTACTGTTACTGCTACTACTACTGTTACTACTACTACTACTGTTACTGCTGTTTCTACTCTTACTGTTACTACTCCTACTGTTACTACTACTACTACTGTTACTACTACTGTTACTGCTACTGCTGCTGTTACTACTCTTACTGTCTCTTACCACTGCTACTACTACTGTTACTACTCCTACTGTTACCACTCCTATTACTGCTGCTGCTGCTACTACTATGGCTGTACTCCATATTACCTCTTTTACTCTAAATGGCTCAGATGTTAGCATGCTAACGTTCAGTTGCAGTCAGCAGCTGTAAACATTGTGTAACAGTCAGTCAGTGAGCTGCAGCCTGATGTGATGAAACTGAACTTTGTGAAGTCTGACGTCAGAACGAGAGAAAGTTTGTGATGAATGCAGCTGACTGCAGGTCCCACAAACTGATTCAAACAGACTCCGTTTGTAAAATTACATGTAATTAAGCTTCAAACAGAGACTGAGCTGCAGCCACCAGGAGGAAATACCCATCTACTGTTACTGTGAGACTGTGTGTGTGTGTAGACGGCCTCTGCAGAAGCTTTCTGTCTAAAGTCCTTATATGGTCAGAAAAGCCGGCAGCTCAATCTGCACACACACACACACACACACACACACAGCGTGTTGTAACATGCTGTTTCATACCTCACAGCTCTCCTGTGTTTCTTCTGTTTCCTCCAACTACAGCTGATATACTGACAGTACTGTTACTATGGTTACTACTACACATAGTACTCCTGCTACTACTACTGTTAGTACAGTTACTACTATGACTGCCACTGCTACTACATATGTTACTACTGCTGTACTACCACTGTTACTACTAGTAGCATTATTACTATGACTACTGTTACTACCATTACAACTACTACTACAACTATAGTATTACTATTACAAGTGCCGCTGCTACTATTACTGTTGTACTAAGCAAGGCAGCACATTTCAAACAGAGGCAATTCAAAGTACTTTACATACGCAAAGAAAAGCATTAGAAAGACATTCACAACAATAAGAATAAAACTACTACTACCACTACTGTTACTACTGTAACTTATATATAATATATATAGTATTACTACTACCACTGTGCTGTTACTATTACTAGTACTGATAATAATAACTCTGTTAGTATTGCCAGTATTATTCCTGCCATTTCTACTTTTACTACTGTTATTACACCTACTATTATTACTACTAGCACTACATTTACTACTACTATTACTTCTACTACTGCTGTTACTACTTGTACTGCTACAACTACTACCACTGTTATTCCTACTACCATTACTGTAACTATGACTGTTTGTGTCGCTACTGTACTACTACCTCTACTGTTACTACTACTACTATTTATACTACTGTGCCTCTACTGTTACTACTACTACTATTTATACTACTGTACTACTACCTCTACTGTTACTACTACTACTGCTACTACCATCACTGTGATGGCTGTAACTATAGGCTGCTTCTGCTATTGTAACAAGTAATACTATACTGCTACTGTTAGTACTACTAACACTACTGCTACTAATACTTCAATATTTTCCACTACTTGTTCTTAAATATCTCTCATGATTCCCACTTATTCTATAGCTACCTTTAACTCAGCAGAAGTACTACCATAGTACTACAGTAGAGCTGTACTGTGAGTACTGCTGCAGTGTTCAGCGTGTCAGCAGCTGCTGCATAACATGTCAGTCAATTAGATTCAAACAGGTGGTGATATATATACTGTTACACACACACACACAGTACCCCCCCCCCCCCACACACACGGAGGCAGAGCGCCCCCTGCTGGTACCAACAGTCAACAGTGTTTCCTGTTACAGTAGCAGAAGCAGTCTGTAGTGTTACTGTTAAAGCAGTAGTGCTAGTGGCAACATCAGTGGTGGTGGAAGTGGTATAGTAGTACTAAGGAAGTGGTTGTAGTAGAAGCACCAGTAGTACTCTAGCAAGAGTACTAGTAGTAACAGAAGTGGTAGTTGTGAGCAAACCAAGACAGAATGTGCTCAGCAGAGTCAAAGACTGAGTGTATCCCTTAGTACAACTGGAAATGATGTGTTCAGGTGTCAGTCTGCAGCAGTGTGTTTACATGTGAACGTTGTGTTCAGGTGTCAGTCTGCAGCAGTGTGTTTACATGTGAACGGTGTGTTCAGGTGTCAGTCTGCAGCAGTGTGTTTACATGTGAACGGTGTGTTCAGGTGTCAGTCTGCAGCAGTGTGTTTTTAACCAGCTGTGGTGGTGTTCCTGGCAGGCTGCAGAAGGCTCAGGAGGAGCAGCGCTGCGTTCAGGTGGAGAAGGTGAAGGTGGAGGAGGAGCTGAGGAGCGAGATCAACTCGGCCAAGCAGGAAGCTCACCGGCTCCGAGAGCTTCGAGAGGGAACCGAGAACAAGAGGAGCCGGCAGAAATACGCCGAGGAGGAGCTGGAGCAGGTAGACGCTCCACCGCTGGACTTCACCATCAGATGTTCATTCACTAACACATGTTCCAGCAGCTGTCAAATATTACCTTTTATATATACACACATATACACATATGTATATTGTAGGTCCGCATGGCATTGAGGAGCGGAGCAGGTAGACGCTCCACCGCTGGACTTCACCATCAGATGTTCATTCACTAACACATGTTCCAGCAGCTGTCAAATATTACCTTTTATATATACACACATATACACATATGTATATTGTAGGTCCGCATGGCATTGAGGAAGGCGGAGCGGGAGCTGGAGTCGCGGGCTCACTGGGCGCCACCGGAGGCTCTGCAGAAGTGGCTGCAGCTGACGCACGAGATCGAAGTTCAGTACTACAACATCAAGAAACAGAGCGCAGAGAGGCAGCTGCTGCGGTTAGGGATACATACTCTCATTTTTACATACATATTAATTTTACTTCTGCTATTACATACATACATATTACTTGCTTCATTTACTTACATATTACTTTCTTACTTTTACATATTACTTTCTTGCTACATATTTCATATTACTTTACTTTCGCTTTTCTTACTTAATTTTACTTTTCATATATTATTTTACTTCATATTTCATTTTACATATTACATTTTACTTATATATACATTTCTCATTTAGCATTTATATATATATTTTATTTATATACATTTCTTTACTTACATTTATTTATTTACATATATATTTTTACATTTCTATTTATATTTCTGTTTTATTTATTTACTTATATTTCTTTTACTTTATTTCATTTCTCTTTATTACATTTACTTCATATACTTTTCTTAATTTTACTCTTCATATACATAATTTACTTATATACATTTCTTTACTTTACTTCTTTTTACTTTTGCATTTCCTTTTCTTTCATTTACATTTCATTATTACATTTCATTTACTTTTACTTACATTTCATTTACATTTCATTTACATTTTTATTTATATTTATTTTCTTATAATATTAATTTTATTTCATTTACATTTCTTTTGCTTTTATGCATTACATTTCTTATTTCTTTCATTTTATAATTTCCATTTACTTTATTATACTTCTTTCTGATGAGACTTTGTACTTTAGGATTTAATGAGATGATGAGATTTACATTATTTTACTGCATTTCTTTGCATTTACACCACTTCTTCTTTTCATTTACTTCATTTCTTTACTTCATTTTTATTATTATTCTCTTTTATTTGATTTACTTTTACTCCATTTCACACACTCACACTCTCTCACTCACACTCACTCACACACACTCTGAGAGAGAGAGAGAGAGAGAGAGAGAGAGAACACAACTACGGGAAGAAGTTGAATTAATAACAAGCATTGATGGATATGAGGGCGTACAGATGGAGAGGAAGAGGAGGAGAAAGGAGCTCAGTGCATCATAGGAAGTCCCCCGGCAGTCTAGGCCTATAGCAGCATAATTAAGGGGTGGCTCAGGGGTCACCTGAGTCAGCCCTACTATAAGCTTTATCAAAGAGGAAAGTCTTAAGCCTACTCTTAAATGTGAGGAGGTTGTCCGCCTCCCGTACACAAACTGGGATCTGGTCCCACAGGAGAGGAGCTTGATAGCTGAAGGCTCTGGCTCCCATTCTACTTTTAGAGACTCTAGGAACCACAAGGAACCCTGCATTCTGGGAGCGCAGTGCTCTAGTGGGGTAATAGGGTACTATGAGCTCTTTAAGATATGATGGTGCCTGACCATTTAGGGCTTTAAAGGTGAGGAGAAGGATTTTAAATTCTATTCTGGATTTTACAGGGAGCCAGTGTAGAGAAGCTTAATATTGAGGAAATATGTTCTCTTTTTCTGGTTCTTGTCATAAACGCGTCACAGCATTCTGATCAGCTGGAGAGTCTTAAGGGATTTGACAAGCAGCCTTGATAATAGAGAGTTGCAATAATCCAGCCTATAGACGAATAAATGCATGGACTAGCTCTTTCTGCATCTTTGAGATAGATGCAGCTCTGATTTTGCAATGTTTGCTCATTTGGGAGTTAAAGGACATATCCTGATCAAAGATAACTCCAAGATTCCTCATTTGCCTGGCTGGAGAGGCCAGGGTACGCTATCTAGAGTGAAACTATATCTTTAGATAATGTGGTTCTCAAGGTGTTCTCAAATAAGTACACACCGGTTTTGTTCGAGTTTAACACTGTAGTGCACTGGTAGTCATCCAGGCCTTTATGTCCTTAAGGCATGCCTGAAGTTTAGCTTAATTGATTGGTTCTATCTTGGCTTGATCGATAAATATAATTGGGTATCATCATCTGCATAACAATGAAAATTTATGGAGTGCTCTAATAATATTGCCTAAAGGAAGCATATATATAAGGTGAATAGAATTGTCCAAGCACAGAACTCCTTGTGGAACTCGTGACTAACTTTGGCGTAATAGAGGATTCATCATTAACGTGTACAAACTGATATCGATCTGATAAATAGGATTTAAACCAGCTTAGTGCAGTGCCTTTAATGCCAATAAAATGTTCTAGTCTCTGTAATAGAATGTGATGGTCAATGGTATCGAATGCAGCACTAAGATCTAGTAAGACAAGTACAGAGACAAGTCCTTTGTCGAATGCAATTAGAAGGTCATTTGTTACTTTCACCAGTGCTGTCTCTGTGCTATGATGCACTCTAAATCCTGACTGAAAATCCTCAAACAGCTTGTTGTTGTGTAGAAAGTCACACAACTGATTGGCGACTGCTTTCTCAAGGTCCTTAGAGAGAAAAGGAGGGTTAGATATGGGTCTATAATTTGACAAAATCCCTGGATCAAGAGTGGGCTTTTTAAGAAGGGGTTTAATTACAGCTACTTTAAAGGACTGTGGCACATAGCCTTTTAATAAGGACAGATTGATCATATCTAGTAAAGAAGTGCTAACTAAGGGTAAAACTTCTTTAAGCAGCCTAGTTGGGACGGGGTCTAAGAGATGCGTTGATGGTTTAGATGAGGATATCATGGAAGTTAGTTGATTAAGGTTGATGGGAGAAAAGCAGTCTAAATGTACATCAGGTTTTACAGTTGTTTCTAAGGTTCCTGTGTTTGAAGATAAGTCAGTACCAACTGAGGGCAGGAGGTGCTGAATTTTGTCTCTAATAGTTAGAATTTTATCATTAAAGAAGCTCATAAAGTCATTACTACTGAGGTCTATAGGAATACATGGCTCAACACTCACTCACACTCGACCATGATGACGATAATGATGATGACGATGATGATGTCGGTGTTTCAGGCGGAGAAGATCAAGAAGAAGAGGAGCTCTCTGTTCGGGACGTTTCATGTGGCTCACAGCTCCTCGCTGGACGATGTCGACCACAAGATCCTCTCCGCCAAGTGAGTGACCTTTGACCCCGAACGAGCTGAGGCCTCAGACGGGACGTTTACTACTTCAAACACGCAAATACTCAGTTGACCATCCATTAAGCCCCACCCCCCCTTAGTTACTGTTGCTATGAACATGTTCAGTTCACAGTGATCACGACGGCACATTTACACTTGAACTGTTGAGACGTTTTGAACACAGCGGAAACAGCAGCTTCTCATTTCTAGCTGCCATTTTGTCGGCTGTCAGCTTTGATCCGTAGATATAAAGACGTGGACGCTGCGTCCGGCCTGTGAGACGCGTCTCAGTTCACATGAGGCCAAAACTACTTCACAGACGAGAAGTTATTTAAAATATGTTGCTGTTACTGACGTGTAGAATTTGCATAACATAATGTTAAGTGACTGTCCTGATACTAAGTTAAGGTAACTCATGTCAGGTAAAGAAAAAGAACATTTTTATTAAAGTAATAAATCAGTCAGGTGCTGAAGATGATATTTGTGTTAAGTATGTCAGTGCTACTTTAAAGTGTTGGTTTACATCAGTTTCATGGCGCTAACGTGACACACAGTAACGTATGTGCCTGAACTGTAACTACAGCTGCAACCCTGCTGATAAAATCTATAGAAATCTATATAATGTCTGTAAATGATGTGACTTCAAATGTAAAGGAGCAAAAATCCAATTTCACTTTAAATGTAATTTAAAAACAGAAGCCTGCCAGAAATGTACTTAAACGTTTAACTTTAGTTTGTTGTAATTGTCTTTTTTATTAATTCTGTTTTTATTTCCAAAATTCTAAACATTAGATCCTGGCAGCCATTTTACAGTGCAGAAAGATAGGTTCATCTCAAATAAGTAGAAACAAACCATAGACATATACTTACTATCTACAAAAGCTGTTTTGGTGTGAAAACACACATTTTTAATAGTAAACATTTTTTAAGGATCCTGAATCATAAATTCATGTCTGGCATTTGTAACAAACCAAAGTTCTGTGAAGTCGGTTGAAAGTTCAGTGAGATGATGATGATGATGACGACGACGACTGTAATTGTGGCTCGACCTCCAGAGATTACATTCATTAGGAAGCAGCTTCCCGGTATCTACGTGTTTATAGATCTATGGATGTGATCAGCTGTAGCTTCTTGTTTTAAAACAAGAATCCTGTAAAAAGTTCCTATTACAGACTTGATATCATGCTAACAGACTGAGGCTAAAGCTAGCAGGTCCCAGGTATAAAGTAAGTGCTGACTGATTGTAACGTTGAGGCTTTTAGGATGAGGACCAACCCGTGTAAACCAACAAACTAAAGGTCAGGACAGAGATGCTAATGTTAGCATCCAGGAGCGGCTTCCACAGAGTGGATGATTTAATCCATTAATCCATCCGTCGTCTTTTAAATGTTGAGACGTAGAACTTTTGGTCACGTTTGCTTTGAGGTTCCAGGTTCAGCTTTATTGTCATTCTGTAACACAGGACACGTGTAAACAGATCTATAAAGACCAGCAGCACTGAAGGTTTGCCCCCCCCTCAGACAGGCCCTGGCCGAGGTGACGGCGGCCCTGCGGGAGAAGCTGCACCGCTGGCAGCAGATCGAGTCTCTGACGGGTTTCTGCGTGGTCAATAACCCGGGTCTGGGAGCGCTGGCTGTCGCCCTCAACCTGGACCCGTCCTTCCTCGGCCTGCGACCTCCGACCCCTCAGCACCTCCTCCTCTCTGACGACCTGGACGACATGGACGAGGACATCCTGTCTCCTGGGACGCTGCAGTGTGAGTCTGAAGTGTTCATGAGGTGGCGTTCGTTAAACAGCTGTTTCACACAAATGGACGGCCAATAATGTAACGAACCAAACTCTTCATGTTATGCTTATTAAGGTTTAATGTTAGTGACGTTTAAAACTGATTTGTCAGATCCTCCTCATTCTGTTAATGTGCAGCGCGTCACCTCCACCTGTTACTGCATCTCAACTTAACACACTCACACAAGTGCCATCGTTCAGCAGCTGACCGGCTTCCTGTAACTTCAAGCGTCGGCATCACATGACAAGCGGAGCGTAACGTGATTGGCTGGTATCCCAGATGTTTAATCTGAATCTTGTAACTCGAGTTTTGGGATCTGAATTTGAGCAACTTTAATATATATTGTCAGAATTTTAGATTCTGAATTTGTGAACGTTGAAAAATAAAAGTGAAAATAAAAAACATTAAACATCTGAAGAGTTGAATTCAGAGGCAAAACAATCTGAAACATAATTTCAATGCAATGTGTGAATCTGGAGTTGAACTCGCTGAGACGTGACGAAGGTCTCCTGAAGCCTGCAGATGTTTGATGCCTTCAGGTGCAGCGTGTTCAAACACTGCAGAGATTCAGTTAAATCTGGACAGCAACACTGAGGCTTAGATTCCTGTCAGACAAAGTAATGAGACACGTTTACCTGAGCCCATCTCCTCTCAGCTCACCTGTGGTCCGCCCACTGTCTCCGTCCCCTCCTCTGATTGGTCCTCTTTTCTCGGCCTCTCTCTCTTGATTGGCTCCCTCCAGACGCAGCGTGGCAGATGGACCGGCGAGTGAGCGACCTCTGGCCCCTGAGTGGCATCGCAGACACCCAGTCACCATGGAAACACTCCGGTTGGCCCCTCCCTCCTTCAGCCTCCCCCTCTCTGATTGGTTCATACCTCTGTGCGATCAGCAGGGTTAAGTGATCAATCAGATCATGTAATCCTTTGATTGACGAGCGCCTCCAAACTCTGTCAGGGTTCCCAAACAAACACAGCAGCAAAATACTGCGTCTTAAAAACACGTCATCATATTAATGCTGATCATAATGTTTAATAATAACTATTAATAAATATTAAGCTAATTATTTTAATAAAAATCAACGTCCATGAAATAACTGAAGCAGCAAATGTGTGTAAAATGCACCAGTTATTTCTAGATGTGGTGCGGGCTATTTTAATGTAATATACTTTTTTTTTTTTAATTGTTTAAATTTGTATTACTCATCAAGATCAGACATTTTCAATCTCTTTCTATTTGACTCAGTTTTATGTTTGTTTTTTTCTGTTACTCAACAAGAAAGATCTGAATCTTCTGAGACATTCGAAACCTTTCATAGGTTTGAAGAAGTTTCCAGTGTAAAAAAATAAAAAGCTAAAATCAGATCTGCTGACTTCGACCCGACAGTCTGCTGAATGTGGGAACTCTTTCAGACCGAAGTATAAATCCACCACAAGGTGGCGTTCATGTGAACATTTGTGAGAAGTCAGAGACTGAAGCCAGAGGTTACAGTGTGAAAGTACTCGATGGTAAAATTACGAAATCTGATTAAAGAAATTACAGCACATCAGAACAGCGTGCACTACCTGTTCCCACATTCCCAGACGTTAGCATAACTTGTCTCCTGTTAGCTGGCAGTGTTACATATAGATAGTTTAGCTTGTTGTATGACGGACAGCAGGTGTCCACGTGAACGCCTCCTCACCTGTGCAGCTTCACCTTCCTCTTCCTCCACCTTCCTCCCTCCGTCTGCTCAGATCACATTTTCACTCTCTGGACACCTGGAAACAAACTCAGCACTACCCCCCCCCCACTAACACCCCCCTGCAGGTGTGCAGCAGGTGGAAACACAGAGTCAGAGGGGATTGGATTTTGGATATTGATGACTGAATAAGTTCCAACCTTGATTTCATGTTTTTATCTGCTGATTTCAGCCTGTTAACAGCTTCAGTCGATCTGTCACTTTGTAAAAACCTCTGAGGGAAATACTGTTTTTAGAAACACTGAATTTAACACCACAAATGCAGAAAAAGTCAAAGTGGTCATGAAGCTTGTTTCAGTGCAGACTGATTCCTCGCTGCAGCTCAGCAACAAGAAATTATAAACTCACTCTTCATCACATTTTGCACACGTGCTGCTTCACGAATCTGCTTCACTTTGAACCCGTCAGTTTTTTCTTCTTTATGTTTGTGAGTCTGAACTTCCTGTGTTTCTGGTTTTCAAAATAAAACCCACTCAGTCTAACTCCTCCTCCTCCCTCTCCTGCAGCTCAGAGTCTGATGCCCCTGCGACAGAGGATGGGAGACCCCGCTCTGACGTTCAGCTCTCAGAGGTTGGTAGAAGGGCGGGGCTTAGCTCAACAGGAAGGGCGTGGTCTGTTCACATCGTCCCGCCCTCCCAGCGGCCACGCCCGACAGAATCGCAGCCGCTCCATTGGCCAGCTGGAGTTCCTCCCCGTGCCCTCCCCCTCTCTCTCCTCCTCCCTGTCTCACCCCTCTATCGGCCCCGCCTCTCCTCCTCACCCCCCTGTCCTTTCATTCTGTCCTCCCCCTCTTCCTCCCAACTCCTCCTCCTCTTCTTCCTCTTGCGCTGAAGGCACCGCTCATTTTGCTGCTCTGCTCTTTCGCTCTTCTTACTCCCACTCTCTGGAGGCTTCACCCAGCCTCCCACCTGCAGGGGGCGCCGCGACCAGCCAGAGGCGGCGCTGTCGCTCGGGCAGCTTCGGGTATCTTCTGCTGCACGGCCGTTTCCAAAGATACTGATGAACTAACAAGACAGAGAGAACAGAATCAGTGGCCTTCATTACTGAAACATTCGTACGAACAGATTAAGAACTTGTGAGATCCACCGCTTTTTATTTTTGGAGTTTTAGAGTTTACAAGTTTTCAGGATTTACCAGTTAGTGGTCTGGGCACGCTTCATGAATCAGATGCAGTTTATTGACCTCTTATTCAGTTTTGAACAATTTTAAGAGTAAAAATAAGAAAACGTGTGAATGAGGCCTGATGTTCGCCACATGGCAGCTTCATCTCTGTCTCGCTCGCTGTTTTCCCTCCTAACTTTGCAGTGTTTTATCTGTAACATCACATTTCTTTGCCTCGCAATTTGTTTTCTAATTCTATTAATACTTTTTGTTGTGTTCACATTGTGGTTAAACAAGTTTAAGTATTCAACGTTTTTTCAGCAGATGTATTAATTCTCCTGGATGTGGCGCTGTGAGCGAGCTTGGCAGTACTGCAACTAAAAAAGTGACGCTTTATTTTAGGGATTCTGAATGATTGTGATTGCTGGTACAGCAAAACTACAAGTCCCAGGAAGGCTTTGCAGCCGTGTGTGTATTATAGGCCATTAACTGTTTCTCTATATCCACCTGAGCTCTCTTCTAACGTCACCTTTACAACTTTTTAGCTTTAAACTCTGCGGTTTAAAAAAGTTGCGTTTTTAACACAGTTTCAGTTTTAGTGTCTGGAAGCGGCTCGGTGGAAACATTCATTTGTTGGTTTTTTGTCAGCACTGGTTATAACACATCCATGTTTTTAATCACAGTAAAATAGCATGTTAGCAACGTTAGCTTCCTCTCTCTCTCTCTCAGGGACATCATGAACCGCTCAGACTCTGACTCCGCCCTCCCTCTCTCTCACGGCGAATCACGAGGCCTGTACAGCTCCAAGCCCTTCCTCCTTTCATCCAAGCTCCACCCCCTGCAGGGTCAGGGCTCCAGGATCAGTGGAGGAGGAGGAGGAGGAAGAGGAGGAGGGGTAGGCGGCCTCGAGAAGAGCTCCAGCCTCGGGGAGCTGAGGGGCAGCTCTGCCACCGTCCTGCCCTCCTCCTGCTCCACACGCTCCCTCTGCATCACGTCCGACGCCGCCGACTCCCCGCTCGTCTTCTCGTCTTCCGCCTCGTCCAGCTCGTCAGGCAGCGGTCGGGGGACGGGCCTCCAACTCCCGGCCAGGAGGAGCCCTGTGGAGGAGGACGGCGGTGAGGAGAGCGAGTCGTCCGGCAGCCGGAGGAGAACCGCTTTTAATAAGATCTTTAAGAAGAAGCAGGGACGTCACTGAACCAGAAGAACGTCTCTGCTTCTGATCTCCAAACTTATAAACCTGCTTTTATCTGCTACTGACTCATGACGAGATCTTCATCTTCATCGTGATGAACGAACCAAATGCTCACAGGGAACATCAGCTTTACACGCTTCACTTGTCCCGTCTTTATTCAACGTTTCTGTTTTCTCTCCGTTAACCTGAGACCAGATTTGAACTCAATGAGGCAAAAAGTACGACACAGGACACACCTGAAACGCCCAGGTGACATGGAGCTGAACTACACCGACGCAAACCAACGAAGAAGAGCGAGAGGAGGACTGAAGAAGACTGTAAAAAGTAGAAAATTGAGAAACTTTGACAGGAGATGATCTTCTAGTTGGATGTAGATTCAGAGAAGGGATAAAGAAATGTGAAACATCCACCTGAGAAAATAATCACCTGTTTAGTTCAGCATCTTTAAATTTGACCACTTTCATGCCAAAAAGTCTCAGTTCAGTGTTTCCTGAACTGAGACCATGGAGCTGTCTTCGGGGATGAAAACCACTTGTGTCCATCAGAGAAATAAACGGGTTGTAGAAGCCGCAGACGTCACAGGTTTGATTCTGATCCTGAAATACAGATTAACAAGACGCAGAGAAGCTCCAGCCAGGTACGATGACGCGATACCAAAGGTTTGTCCAATAGCTGAGCTCCTGATGAGTCACGTGACTCGTTAACGAGCTCTGTTTGGTCAAACAGACAACTTTCCCTCACTGGTCCCAAAAAACAGCAGCGAGAAGCGGATCAGACCGAACCAGCCAATCAGAGAGAAGGGGTGGGACTAACCTCTCATTCAGGAAATATTGTTTGTTTATGTTGGCAGCAGTAGAAGAAGAGATGCTGACTGTTTATAATTCTGTCCAAACATTTTATTATGGCGGTCTGTTCTGTTCACGACATCTACTTCCTGTCCGTCCTGGAGAGGGATCCTCCTCTGCTGCTCTTCCTGAGCTTTCTAACAGTTTTCCCAGTTAAAGGGTGTTTTGTGGAGTTTTTTCTGAATGGGGGGGGGGGTTGTCTGCTGTACAGACATACTGGCTGTATAAATAAAACAGACTTAATTTCGGTCTCACTGCAGCTGAAGTCAAACAGCCCATAATGTCCTGAAGACTGATGTTGCGTTCATGTCACATCGGAGAAATAGTTATTACCAGTTTCCGTAAATTGTGTTTACATCAACATGTTG
>SEMN01001866.1:0-17500 GCA_005408345.1 Macquaria australasica | reverse complement strand
TGGTCAGAAAAAGGAGGCGACATGTTTATTTTTTTGTTTAATATTCACCCTGATCATTCATGTGTTGTCCTGACGCAGTCACCATGACAACAAAGATGCAAAGATATGTCGGTGATAACAGCTGTAGCGAGTCAGAGGAGATTAGAGAACAGAGTTGCAGTAACACTTTGTCCTTTGACCTGTTGGTGGCGCTAATGAGCCAGCTAGTTGTTTTCTGACCATCATTAAACTCACAGAGGAATCTTTGAGTTCTGGCATCTTTCTGCAGACAAATCTGGACATTAATGCCCCTCACCAGTGATTTAAATCAACAGATTTCCGATGGAAGTTCTGACTTGGATTTTATTCAATAAAGAAAATGGCCTCTGTACAGCAGAAAGACTTATGAGAGTTAAATCAGCTGATTTCCAGTGGAGGTTCTGCATTAGGTTTTTGATTTCATTAATAAAGACACTAAGCTCCATAACAAGACTAAAGATCGTTAAATCAGCAGAAGTTCTGACCCAAATTTTCTCGTGAAGAAAACGAGCTCTGCACAGAAGAGAGAGAAAGTTAAATTAGCAAACTTCCCATGGAAGTTTTGAGTTGTTGTTGTTTTTTTTTATTTAAATGAATAAAAAAAGGTGAAAGACGTAGGCTACAATAAAAAGCCAAAAGAAGTTCAGACTTGGATGTTTGAATAAAGACAATAAGCTCCATACAGAAGAAAAACCTACAGTATGAAAGTTAAAACAAATATTTTCCAATGGAAATTCTGACTTGGAGTTATTCGACAAATAAAGAAAATACACTACAGCAGTAAGTAAAGTAGCAGATTTGCAATGGAAGTTCTGACTGGGATTTTAATGAAATGCACAGATTTACTTCATTAATATAATTTCAACAAATCAGCACAGTTTGAATCATATTTTAACCAAACATCCGTCAGGTTTAAGTAGAAAAATCATTGTTCATCATTTGAAGCAAAGGTATCACCTCTCAGATCCTTCACACAGCTCGAACACTCGCTGGTTTCAAGGCAACACGCTGAAGCGCTCTATTGTCGAGGTACTTTAGTATCAAAGGAGAACTTGAGGAAAACACAATTTTCAAATTTGTCCACATTAGTGAGAGCACAGTCTGAGAGAAGCAGCAGCAGCTGAATGAAACCTGAGCATAGCATGCTAACAGACAGGCTGTGTGTGTGTGTGTGTGTGTGTTGTAGTGAAAGTGCAGGCTGGTGTTGAGTTTCAGGCTGTGTGTGATGTATGTGTGTGAATGCAAGAGAGAGGCAGACAGATTGAATGAGAGCTGAATGAGTCTGTTAACAGACACTAATGTGTCTGACAGAACAAGACTCCCTTTAGAAAAATACTAAATTCAAGGTCTTTACCAAAATAAAACATGCATGCAAAAAAATATGACACATTATAAGATAAAATTAAAATAGAAAATTTTACTCCACAGTTTACTGAATCATGAAAGTGTCGACTGATACACTACACTACATGGAAGCCCCTTTCCACATTCTTTAGTTGATCTGTGATTCTTCCAGTGAAGGTAAATCTTAATGCTGCAGCATACAGTGATATTGTAGACCCATCCTGGGGGTCAGCACCCCCACAAGGGGTTGCGAGATGATTAACTGGATATGATAGCAGAAGAAAAATCATATGTTTGCTTCACAAAGTTATGTTTATCTTTTCACTAAACTTTGCTTTTTTTCTTGTGAATTACTGGATTATTTTACTTCTTCAGGACTCTGAAATTATTCATATTAGTTTTTTTTTTATATAAACAGTGATATATCAGCATACAAGAAAACTAATTTTTTTAAAGAAGACTTCAGCAGATTTCTAATGGAAGTTCTACATTACATATTTGATAAAGAAAACAAAGAGTGTTAAATTAGCACATTTCCATAGGAAATTCTGCATTGGATTTCATTTATCTTATTCATTTAAAAAAATAATTTTTGATAAAGAAAATATGCTACATATAGAAGAAACACCCGCCAGTGTTAAATCAGCAGATTACCAATAGAGGTTCTGCTTTGTTCTTTGATAAACAAAGACAATAATCTGCACACAGAAAATAACACTTATGAGATTTAAATTAGCAGATTTCCAGTGGGAGTTCTGACTTGGTGAGCTCCGTACAGCAGAAAGACCAGCAGCACATTAATGCCCCATCACATGTTAGACGGTCACATATGGAGTGTTCAGCTGTCCACATACTTTAGGCCACGTAGTGTTTTTGAATCAGAAACAGAGAGGTCGTTAATCAGCGTGTTTCAGGCTGTTAATAGTCAGTGACAGTTAGTGGAGCTGCAGTTAACAGAGTAATAATAGTACTTAGCAGCTGTGTGTGTGTGTGTGTGTGAGAGAGAGTGAGTGAGAGAGACTAATCGGATCAGTTACCAGAGTCATTGGTCATATAGCTGGTATGGCTGTGTGTGTGTGTGTGTGTGTGTGTGTGTGTGTGTTAAGGCTGATAATATCCATTTTGAACACACATACACACACACACACACGTATTATCAGTAATAGAGTTGGTTTATCTCAGATGAACTGTCAGCTTTACCCCCCCGCCTACACCACCACCATTGGACTGGACCACACATTTAATAGTTAGTTTACACACACACTCTCACACACACTCACACACACACACACACACACACACACACACACACACACACACACACACACACACACACACACACACTCGGAGGTATTGCATTACAGTGGAATTTCAGGCAGCTGGCTGCAGGCCTGTGTGTGTGTGGTAATATCAGGTTTCCACCAATAGCTGACCAGCTGAGCAGAATAAACAGTGGAAATGAAAAACTGTGATTGGTTTTCTGAAATGTATAAACTGCTGCAGGAGTTCAGTTTGTTATTGACTGTTTAACACAAACTGAAATCATCACAAACAAAATCACATGAAACTGTGTCTGGAAGAAAAACTCCTGAGAGTTACATCAGCATATGGAGGTGCTGGAGGTTCTTACTTGGGTTCTTCAGAGAGATAAAATAAGCTCTGCACAGAAGAAAGACTTATGACAGTTAAATTGGCAGATTTCTAATGGAAGTTCTGATTTGTATTTTTAGGAAAGAAAATAAGCTCTGTGCTGATTTAGTTCAGTAAAATTATTTCCACATGTCCAACACAGACTGCATTCACAAACAATGACACAAACAACACAAACAGTCGATTATGAATCTGTGTCTGGAAGAAAGACTTAAAGAGAGTTAAATCATCATATTTCCAATGGAAGTTCTGAATTGGATTCTTCAAAGAAACAAAATAGGCTATTTTAGTTAAAACGGCAAGTTTCCTGTGGATGTTCTGACTTGGATTTATACAAGAAGCTGTGTGTGTGTGTGTGTGAGTTCAGGGTAATTTGCGCTGGGAACCATAACCATGTTGCAAAATGATTTCCAGCGACTTTCAGTGTGAACTTCCTGTTTGCTCACTTCCTGTGTTTGTATGTTCCCACTCTGTCTGACACACACACACACACACACACACACACACACACACACACACACACACACACACACACACACACGTTTTCCAGTTAGTTGGTCTGATGATCCTGGAAGGAACCTGGAAACTGTCAGATTATCAATAAAACCATATCAAGGCGCTGATTGAATGAATTAATCAACTGATCTATTGATTGGTGATCAGAGCCTGTCATGTCAGATCTGATTTTTGACACTTTGAGTATTGATGAGTATTGATGAGTGTGTGTCAGTGAGCTCTCAGTAGTTTTGTTTTCGGGCTGAAGAACAGCTGGAGGCTTCAGTTTGTTATTGTCACATGATCCTGTCACTTAATGAAACTCTGACAGAGAGAGTGTGTCTGTCAGCACGCACACACACACACACACACACACACACACAGAGAGCCAGGCAATACTACAGACAGACAGCAGACAGATTATCTCAGGGTGAGAGGTTGAAGGTCAGAGAGGTCAGAGAGAGACTGTGTGTGTGTGTGTGTGTGTCCTCGGGCTGTGTGCAGAACAAAGCAGGTGTTGACGGTTTGAATCCCAGCTGGGGGAGTCGCAGGTTAGAGGTCAGAGATCACTTCCTCTATCACTCTGTCACTCCATTCTTCTTCTTCTTCTTCTTCTTCTCGCTGCCTTCTTCTGTTTCCATCTTCTGTCCTACTGTCCTCTTGTTTCCTCTGATCGTTTACAGTCTATGAAACCACGTCTTAGTTACCGCTACTCTTTTTGTTACCAGACAAAAGTTTCTGTTTTGGCAGATTTGGTTAAACCGGTCACGTTCAGTCTGTTTCCGTTACAACTGAACTTGTTGTGAGTGTTTCGGGTTTCTGAAATCTGTTCGAAGAGACATTGTAGCAAAAACTACAGATCGCTAATTGCTGCTGATCTAAATGTAAAAAGTTTGGGTTTTATTTAAATATGAAACATGATCAGTTGATGCCACACAAGCTGAATTTTCCAAAAGACCAAATTCTTGTGTAAAAAAATTCTCAGGTTTAATTTTCTTATGTGTGTTTTTGCCGCTGAGCGAGAAAAAGACAAAATTGACAGATTTGGAATGGGAGTCTTGTGACTTTGCTGGCTTTGAGATCACAATGAGAAACTGACACTTTGAAGGTTTTGTTGAATTGAATGTCTATATATATATATTTTTTTAAACTTAAAGGAAGTATTTTAGGGCCAGGATGTGTTTAGCCTAGCTTAGCACAAAGACTGGAAACAGGGGGAAACTGCTAGCCTAGCTCCATCAAAAGAGAACGACTCCACAGCTTTCTGATAATAAATCCAGCACAAGACTCCCATTCAAAATTTGTCAATTTTGTTTCTTTCTTGTGTACTGGTCAAAAACACACGTCAGAAAATAAAACTGACACATTTTTACTAAAGGGTTTGGTGTTTGGGAAAATTCGGCTTGTGTGATATCGACCAGTTTATTTTAGAAAACTGATGGATTATAACTTTAAATAAATTTATAGCACATATTTCTGTCAGAAAGTGTGTGTTGCATTTGCTGTCTGCTGCAGTGTCCTACTTTAACGTCTCCTCCCTCGCTCTGCTACTGGTGTGTGTGTGTGTGAGTGTGAAAGAGTGCGTATCAGTGTGTGTTTGTGTCTCCGTGAAACAGGATTGTGTAACTGTGGGTTCTGTTGTGAGTCAGACCTGCTGCCTCATCACTGTGTGTGTGTGTGTGTGTGTAGCTCGTCAGCTCTAATTAAGCTTGGCTGCTTAACGAGCAGACAGCTAATTAACACACTCAGAGAACTACACACACTCCTCCTTCATCCCTCGCTCAGCTTCCTTCATCTTTCTTTATTTTAATGCCTGCCGTCGACGGGCTGATCTGATCTTGGCGTTTGATCCGGATAAACTGATCTCGCCAGCGGATGCTGGATGGGCTTTGATTTGATTTGATGGAAAGCGCGATGTTCGCTGATCCGCATTTTCTCCTTCCTCCTCCTCCTCTTCCTCTGTGGTGTTTTTCTGGGTCAGGCACGGGGAGGGAGGCGGGAGGTTTTGGGAGATTTGGGGAATCTTATTTTAGTCGTTCCACATTTTCAAACAGACTGCTCGTCTCCTCATCAGCCCTCTGCTGTATTTAACATCACACACTCACACAGATACACACATCATCATCACCGTCATCACCATCACCATCATCTCTCCTTTCCAGTAAAATCTAATCCCATTTCTCACTCTCGTGTCTGTAAAATGGCGTCTGTTTTTGTGCTACATGTTCTGGTTCAGAGTGAGACGTCTCCACAGCTGCTCTGCAGATGTTAATGATATCTTTGGTGGACGTTCGTTGTCCTCAGAGGATGTTCTCTTGTGAACGTCTGAGGTGGGATTTTATTTTTTTCCTGCAGATATTTTTTTCATTCTGACAGCTCATCGATTGATCAGTTTATGTGTGTATTAATAATAATTTTCAGACTGGACACTTTGGTACACATCATGTGTATTTACATGCAGTATTAATTTTGGCACCTGACTTTGATTTGATTTTGATGGAAATAAATATGATTGGTGGTTACCACTCAAGCCGAATTTACCAAAACGCCAAAACCTTTTGCAAAAAAGTGTCTGGTTTTATTTTCTGAAGTGACTTTTTGACCGTAAGAAAGAAAAAAGGCCAGATTCAGAATGGAATGGACACAGTCCTGTGTCTGCAAATTAAATGAGAACCGAGCTTTATCAAAAGAAAAGAACTCCAAGGCCGTCTGATTTATATGTTGTATTTAAACGTTTATTGAACCAAATACAGTAGAAATGTAAAAAGGAGACCTTTTTAGCAGCAGTTAGCGTGGAGCTGTTTGTTTGTCCCTGTATATTTTTTACTTTAAAAGAGAGGTTCCCAACATGGGGGTCAGGTCACAAAGTCTGAGGGTTCACAAAAGCCCAAATACATGTTTCCCCTAAACTTCTGATTGCTGTGGAAGTTTAGATTTTATTTCAAAGCCGGTATCACACAAGCCGAATTTTCCAAAACACCAAACCCTTTAGTAAAAATGTGTTAAGTTTTATATTCTGACGTTTGTTTTCACCAGTAATCAATAAAGAAACTAAATTTAGCATCAGGCTAATGTGTTGTTCCCTGTGTGTGTTTCAGATCCGTGTGGATGGGATCCCACCGCCAGCCCAGAATGCTTTGCTGTATGAGACGGTGACGGTGGTGGAAGGGAAGCCGATCCTGAGAGACATGGTGTTCAGTCCAGACCACCAGTACATCTATCTGCTGAGTGACAGACAGGTAAAAACAAAATGTTTAACGTTCATCACATTTATTCTGGTACAGTTCACAAAGTCCATCCAAACACACTGCTGACCTGATGGTGGCGCTAAATAGACCAGTTCATTACCTTCTGACCATCTTTAAACTCACAAATCTGGTTTGTACTGCTCAAACTTAAATTAGAAAAATTCCAATGAAAGGTCTGACTTGGATTTTTTTTTTTTTTACAAAGAAAATAATTCCTGCATAAAAGAAAGTTGAGCAGATTAGCAGATTTCCAATGGAAGTTCTGACTTGAATTTTGTGATAATTTAAAAAATGCGCTGTATTAACATGGGACACACACACACACACACACAGTAAATCAGTGGCTTTACAGTTATTTACAAGGTAGGCTGTGTGTGTGTGTGTGTTTGAATATGAATTCTGTTGTTTTAACATCTGCAGACAGGAAGTTGTGAATGTGAATATTGCTCAGCTGGCGCCGCGATACACACTGTTTCTGTGTGTGTGTGTGTCCCATGTTAAAACTCTTATTGTACCGCTGAGAGGAAGCAGAGCTGAGTTCAACAACTGTTACTTCCTGTGTAGCTGACGACACACACACACACACACACACACAGAAATATGTTCATATTCAGATGGTATTTGTTGACTATTCAGACGTTCTTGTCATTTCTTGGCTCTGATGTCAGTAAACAGCTGCTTGTCAATGAGTCTCTACAGTCTCAGTTCCTGCAGGACTCTGATGATGTTACAGACAAACAGATCTCCATTAACTCCAACTGTTTGTGTGGAAAATAGTACTTTTAACATCTGATTTCCACCTGGAGTGTCCACAAACTTTTGGCCATGTAGTGTAGCAGCTTCATAATCAGCTACCTAATCATCATCATCATCACTGTAGTTATATTTGACAGTATGGAGACACAGCGAGGGATCAGTCCTCTCTCTGCTCTGTTTCACTGCAGTGTTACGTAAACACACTCACACACATTCACATGAAGGTTCAGGCTTCAACAGCCAATCAGAACTACAGGCTGGTTCCCATAGAAGGAAACAGAACAGTACCGTTTTGGATCAAACAAAACATTTCTGTCGATACACTCTGTTCAGTCCCAGTTCATGTGTAATGTTCCTGCCACTAAATAAACCAGTTCATTATGTTCTGACAATTATTAAACTCACAGATCTCTGTTTGCACTGCTCAGACTTAAATCAGAAACATTTCAATGGAAGTTCTGACTTGCATTGAAAAACTCCAGACATGAGAAAGACTTACTGAGTTAAATCAGCAGATTTCTAATAGAAATTCTGATTTAGGATTTTTTTTGACAAGGAAAATAATCTCTGCATAAAAGAGATTTTGAAAAGTTGAATCATCAGATTTCCAATGGAACTTCTGCATTAGATGTTTCATTAAATAGGGAAAAAGAAACTTTCTCTCAGGTGATGAAATCCACCTGCAGCTGCTGCATTCACAGTCAGAAGATGAGTCGATTTCCACATAGATGCCTACATGACATGAAAACACTTATTTTTCATGTAATTATCAAAAACATTGTTAGCTGTGTGTGTCAGGATTATATTATCATGAACCAGAAGTCCTGCAAAATTCTTTCAGATCCTGGTGTGTCAGGGACCTTTAGAGTTCCTGCAAAACCTAAGTTTAGTTTTTTAAATTTATATACACTGCAGACGTTTGATCAAACTTTCTCTTTTTCTGTTTTTCTCTGAGAAAACAAGTTGCTGCCAGACTTCAGATTTCAGTGTTATTGGAGTGTTAAAATCTCCTGTTTGCTTGTTGGTGAAATGCATCATATCTTTCATTTCACATGTGAAATTTGTGAAAACATGTACTTGTATTTAAGGGGTTTCTTTAAGCAGATGGATCTCGGCACAGTTTAAACTGAATAAAGGGTAACGAATGTGGGAGACTGTATGAGAATGAAAACTGCAGAATCAGCTGTTTTATAAATGAAGTCTGGGGGAGATACAGCATCACTGTTTCTTTAAAAAAGGATCCTGATAATGAGGTCAGAGAGGAGACAGGACTCCCTCTGTGTGTGTGTGTGTGTGTGTGTGTGTGAGAGAGAGAGAGAGAGACAATGAATGTATTCATGTGTGAACATCTGAATGAGACAGAGACAGACAGTGTCCGCTGTGTTTAACACGCGCGCACACACACACACACACTGACTAACTGTCTGCAAAATCAAGACACAGGACACACAGGCCTCAGGCTGTGTTACTGACAGCGGAAAACCACCAAACCACACTGAGATAACACACACACACACACACACACACACATAAGTGATGTGGGAAAGATTTCAGTAAAGTCTTGCATTATGGCCGTACAACCATAAAATCAATATCAAGTCAATTTAACATATTAACCTCAATAATAATAATAAATTGACGATCAATTAAAGGTTTAGAAATGTAGATTTATATTTATAAGTACTGTGTGTGTATCACAGCCTGATCCACCAAATGTGGATTCATCCGCCGCTGAAAATAGCCCCCAACAAAGGCATTATTTCCTCCTGTTTGTTTGATAAAAACTACAGTGAGCAGCTGTTTGAAACATCAAACTACATATCTGTGAGGTGTTAAGATTTACGTCTTCAGCAGGAACCAATGGGCTGTGAGCTGAGAGCCACAGACAGGAAGTCAGACAGGACTGATACGTTGTTGGTTTGAGTCTGAACATGAGAAAAACATAAACTAAAAAACTACAAGTGGACTTTCTGTGTCCAGAGTTTGTTTGGGCTGCAGGCTTCACCAGACTTCACTCAGAAAATGACCCATATTTCACAACAAAATGTATTTGAAGATGTCAAAGAAAGAATTAATAGTATTTAAAGCAGAACAACCAGTCTACACATGTAAGTTATACACAGTTTAGAGGCTAAAGTCCAACTGCAGCTTTCTTTTAGTTTATAGATGAAATGAGTGACATGTTTGTGTCCAGACATGAGAAAAATACAGAATAACAGCAGACTGAATCTTAAACTATAAAGTATTATCTCTCATCAGACTTTTTTCATGCTTGTTTTAAATGAAACTGCAGAAGAAGACTTCACACACACACACACACACACACACACACACACACACACACACACACGAGATTGACGCCCATCTTCATCATCTAACTTTACAAAAAAGCGAATAAGAATATTTCCCAATATATTGAACTTTTCCATCAAAGTTTTCAGTTTAAGGATCCAGACTATGTCACTTTTAATGAGCACTTCCCTAAATCTTCCCTCTCTTCTCTCCTTATATATTTAAAGGAAAAGACTTTTCCATCAAGCGTTGCTGCAACTGGATGAATCTCCCTTTCACATAGTTTGCTGATTTAATCTTCTGTCTTCTTCCTCGTGGACGTGTTTATTAATTGTTGCACTGTAAATAGAAAAAGCAGAAGCAGATAAAACCCTGATACAGACAAACAAAGTGCAGCCGGGCTGTGAATCTGTTTCCAGCGAGCCGCTGTCAGACTCCATTAATATGTCTTATATTTTAAACATGTGTGTTTCAGGTGACCCGGCTTCCTGTGGAGAGCTGTGAGCAGTACAGCAGCTGCTCAGGCTGCCTGGGATCAGGAGACCCTCACTGTGGCTGGTGTGTCCTCTTCAACAAGTAAGAATCTTCACTTCATATCCGTCACACACCTGAGCGGCTCCAACACCTCACGGTTCAGTCCAACAGCAGTGTGTTCAGTGTCTGCGCAGGAAGCAGTTAAGAAAACGCACAGCACTGTTCCAACATCAAGAGTGTGTGTGTGTGTGTTCCCATGAGGCATCATTAATGTTTCTATAAATGGTTCACACACAGTCTACAGTCCTCAGAAGTCTTTGATGTTCAGGCAGGTACAGGAAGTTCCTCTTTGGATTAGCACCAATTAGCTGTCCCTTCAAAGTAAAAGCCCCAAATTGTTGTCTTTACTGTGAAGCAGCCCAGATGTTGTGGAAGGAGAGACACAGCAGGAAAACAGATCATGTGACTGATTTGGTTTATTAAAGGATGAAGATATCAACTGCTTATATCGTCATGGCAACACACAGAATTACTGTGTGTACACAAACAGGTTTTCTCTTCCTGACGTTCTGCTTCCTCTCAGCGTTTCATCTCCACTCCTCCTCCTCCTCTCTGCCTGTCTGTCTCTCTGTCCATCTGTTGTTAATTAGCAGTAAACAGCTCATACCTGCAGTCTGCTGCTCAGACTCACCTGCACATCACTGATAACACACCGACACACCTTCACACAACAGAGGCCGTTATTGTTTTATTTCATTCATCACGTCAGGTCACAGAAAAATGACCTAAACAAGAAATCCTTTTTGTTTGAGGAAAAACTCAATTTCATTTCTTCTTAAGATGTGACGTAAAATCAACCAATAAATACATGTTTTAAATGTAAAATAAAATAAAATAAGCATTGTAGAATTATAAAATAAGTATCTTCATTTCTAAACAAATAAATAAACAAATACGTAAAGTTGGAATTTCAAAAATTAAATAAGCAAATAAATAAATATTATTTGATAATAGTTTAAATTAAAAAAATATGTAAATATATTAAATAACTAAATAATATGGAAAAAAAAATAACTAAAAATTATAGTGACAAATTAAATTAAAAATAAAGTAATTAATAACTAAATCAATACATTTAAAAATAAACAAAGAAGTAGGTCAAAATGAGAAAATAAATAAATGTGTGTGAACAGGAAACAGGTGTGTGTGCTGTGTGTTGACCCTGTGGTGACCTTTGACCCCTCCAGGTGTTCCAGGCAGGAAGCGTGTGACAAGTGGGAGGAGCCTCAGCACTTCAACACCCGGCTGGACCAGTGTGTCGACATCTCTGTTACCCCGAGCAACATGTCCGTCACCTCCCTGGCAACACAGGTACACACGCACGCTCTCACACACACACACACACACACACACACACATTCTTAATTCTTCTTCCACATTAAGTAGAATCAACCAAACTTTGATGCTCTTACAACCAAGCATGACATCTCGTTTTGTTCGTAAGGACCAGAGATATTGACATATTGACTGACGGCGAGACAAACCAATCTTTTGTGTGCCAGCATCACTTAAAGAGTGGGCGGGTTGATCTATATTGATCACAGAGCAGATCAGTGACAGCTGATGATGATGACACACACACACCTTCCCTCAGGTATAAACTCTCTCTCTCTCTCTGTAGTTAACCATTCGAGTGCAGAACGTCCCGGCGCTGTCGGGGGGCGTGTCCTGTGTGTTTGAGGACCTGAGTGAAACCCCCGGAGAGGTGCTGGCTAAAGGTCAGGTGATGTGTATGTCACCGTCTCTGAGGGAGCTGCCGACACACACACACTCCTACGGTAAGACACACACACACACACACACACACACACTGTGTTTGTGTGTACTTGTACCTCCGTCCTGATGGGTGTGTGTATCAGAGCAGTACTGTCAGTAATACTGAGACGTTTGTTTCAGGAGAGAAGCGAGTCGTCCAGCTGAGTCTGCGCTCCACAGAGACCGGACATCACTTCATCTCCACCAGCTTCGTCTACTACAACTGCTCTGTGCTCAACTCGTGAGTCTGAACCCTCCTAGTTTCCTCTCCTCTACTCACTCTCTCTCATGTCTCCTTGTCTCCTCTCTAAGTCTCCTTCCCTTTTTTCCTCTCCTTTTGTTTCCTCTCTCCTCTTGCCCAGCTCAGCTGCTGAGGTCACCAACAGGTTAGGGATCTGCTGGATGTGGAGTCAAAGACAACAATGGGCTTTAATCCCAGACACACACAGCCGCTGGGTCCGAAGTCCTAGTCGCCATTTTGTAGTGCTGTCCAAACGTACAGTGAGAATTATTATACCCTGTAGAGTGGAAGTATCCCACAATGCATCGGGAAACATAGCGTCCAACCGATGGTCATGCATCGCGCTGAAAGACAAACATCAGACGGACGAGGAGAGAGAGCAGCACGGAAACGTTTCTTCATTTACATACAACTCTAGAGACAGTGAGCAGAGAGACGGACAGGAAGTCAGGCAGGAAGTCAGGCAGGAAGTCAGGCAGGAAGTCAGGCAGGAAGTCAGGCAGGAAGTCAGAGAGGAAGTCAGGCAGGAAGTCAGGCAGGAAGTCAGGCAGGAAGTCAGGCAGGAAGTCAGACAGGAAGTCAGACAGGAAGTCAGAGAGGAAGTCAGGCAGGAAGTCAGGCAGGAAGTCAGGCAGGACTGACATGTTGTTGGTTTGAGTCTGAACATGAGTATAATATAGAACAACACCAGGTCTACATGTGGCGTCACGACTGCAGTCTGCGAGGGCTCAGTCCACATCACTAAAGGGCGGACATGTTTTCAACCTCTCTCTCTGCCCCCCCCAGGTGTACTTCCTGTGTCAGCAGTGTGTTTCCGTGTCATTGGTGTAAATATCGTCACGTCTGCACCAACAACCTGCAGGACTGCTCCTTCCAGGAGGGACGAGTCAGCAACATGGAGGTACACACACATGCGCACACACACACACGCACACACACGCACACGCACACCCCACTGGGGGTGGGGGGGTTCCAGGTTGCTTTCCAGTGTCTTCCGACCGTCCAGCTGTCGAAATCCAGATGAGAGAAAAGCTCTGACTTATTGGAGCACTTTGTTTTTGTCCCTGAGTTTTGCCTCTCAGGCTACACACAGGCTACTGCCCAACCCTCTGATAGGTGGAGGTTGTCCCTGCAGCCTGAGAGAAAGACTGCAGACACAACTCAGGGTTTAAATAAGTATGTAATCAATGAAATATTAAATATTAGATAAGGAGGCAATACAGCAATTTACACAGCATTTCTATTTATTTATTAGACTGCCATTAATTTGGAAAGCATGATGTGACACATTTTATAATTTTACAATTTCTAGATGGATAAACACGGGTAGAAAATGTAGGAAATGGCGTCCACACACATACACACACACACACACACACTTCCACTGAGGTTAAATAATATCAGATTTAATTACCAAGACTAATTAAAAGAATTTATAAAAATATATTTAAAATATAATTTTTTAGAGCAATATATTTATTCATTTATAGTTTTTAAGCGTCAGCGTGTCGAGCTGTGGATCATATTTATTTATTTTCCTCCCTGAGTGATCGTCAGAGATGAAGAGCAGTGATGAAGGTCAGAGCTGCTCTCTGTCATTACATGGTTCAGTAAACAACAGTAAAGCTTCAGGTCAACAGTGAAGGGCACACACACACACACAGTTTAAAACTCTCCTTGCTGATGCGTTCAAGGACTCTGTGACGGATGTGATTTAAGAATCGGCTGCTTCAGGGATGTTTTCAGGAAATGAACCTCAGAAGAGAAACAAACTTGAATGTGAAGTAAATTTTGAGCCGACTGTTGAAGTGAAATTAACGGTTGAACAGGTAAGTGAACAGGTGATGCTGCGTGTTTCAGCAGTGTGTAGCCTATCATGTGACCAGCAGTCCTGAGAAACAGATCTCTTCTAAGTTTTTAACGAGCTGCTCGTTATCTCGTTAGCAGAGATCGTGCTGTTTGGGCGTCTCGTCGACGTGATTGGTGCTCAGTGTCATTACAGGGTGACAGCAACAACCTCTGATTGGCTAATTGGTTAATAGAAGATGAATAGCCTCTTAATTGACATGAAAGCGTCCAATCACAGCAATTAATGTTAATTACCAGGCAATTAGGCTGACTAAAGAGAGAGAGGAGGAGGAGGAGAGAGTTGTGAGTGAGAGGAAGGAAAAGGGTTTCAGGAAAGAGACGAAGAGAAAAGGGAAGGATGGGTTTTATTTTTCTGACTTAACCTTTCTTTAACTAGGTTAAAGTCTCTTTCAGATTAAAAGTCACAGAACTGAAAACACAGAGAGGAAGGATGAAGAGAAGCTGCTCTGACTCTCTCTGAGATTCTTAAAAATGATCAGTCTCTAATGAGATTGATTGAAAGTCGGTGTTCTTCACTCGTTTCCGTGAGGTGTTATACACTTTTTCTTCTGTCGTCACTTTCACATAAAAAATCATTTTTGTCTCTTGTTTCTGTCACAGAGGTGTGACAGAGTCTGTCTCAGGTGAGCTGAGTGTTTGGATAAATGTCGAGTGTTTGCTGAGACACACACACACACACACACTCACTGTCACACAGTCTCCACAGTCGCTGCTGGCGTCCGCTGTGCTCTGGTCCACTTCCTGTGGAGATAATGGTCTTCCTGTCAGTCACAAGGCAATTAATTACCGTGGCGACGCTCATTAATAAAGGTGTCACCCCACTGAGAGACGTGGTCAGAGTGTGTGTGTGTGTGTTTCCTGTAGCCTCAGGAAGTTCCAAAGCTTGGATCTGTCACCAGCTGTCCATTACTGAACACACACACACACACACACACACACACACACTCTGACTGTGTCTCTGTCCTCAGTCAGTGGTGACAGACTGTGATAAGCTATCTGCCTTTGTTGGCTGTGTGTGTGTGTGTGTGAGAGAGAGAGAGAGAGAGAGAGAGAGTACACAGGCCATTAAGGGATTTTTAGTATAAATCCATAAAAATCCACAATAACATTTCTAATAACCAGTATCTGTTAATATAAACTGCATTTTGTCTTTTCTCATGTATTTAGTTAGTTAGTTAGTAATCCTATGTTGGTGCCCACCACCAACATTCAAACCACAGGACTGGATGCTGCTGTCACTCCCAAATTGATTGACAGGTCGTTTAATACAGGAGCTAACAGTAGGGGGAAAATAGGGGTTATTAATAATTTGTAATGCTGCTACATTTAAAGCTGCTCTAATCAATAATTCATATTAACAAAGGATGAAATGTCTCTGTGTAAAGTTAAAGTGTCTCTGGTAGATGTGACTCAGACTCTTTTAGTTGCTCTGTGTCTGCTGGAGGTGGAAGTAGGCAGCTGAATGCTAACATGTTAGCTACAACTACTTTATAAGCCGATGCTCCGCCGTCTTTCTGCCCCTTTTTCTGTTAAATGACATTCAGTTTAGGGGCAAATTAAACAGTTAAACAGCTAAAGTAGTTTGGTTCAGGTTAGCCAACAGTGTGTTTATCACTTCAAACAGTGTGGATGAGGCTAGCTAACAGTTCAGGTTAGATAACAGTTGAATATTTTGGGCCAGTTTCTAGGCTCAGATAAGATGATCATGATGCTCTGTGTCTGCTGGAGGTGGAAGTATAATAATAATAAGACTAAAAACTACTTTATAAGATGATAATATGTCAATGTTGTGTTCACACCTTGTTCTGCTGCCAACAAGGGGCCGAAAATCAGAGAATGCACCTTTTAAATTTTAACAGCATTTAAAGTTCTGTGATGTTTGTAAAAGCATAGTTTTATCTCTGTCTTATCCCTCGCTATGGTTTGGTTCCAATACACAAACATTTAATAAGCTGCTCTCCACTGATTTTGATAAGTTCTGTCCCCATTTGGTTGATCCTTGGAGTCCCACAAGGATCAATATGAGGCTCCTTCCTATTCGCTCTGTACATGGATAATTTATTTTCCAACTAAACGCTGTACTGTCCACTTCTATGCTGATGATACCGTGTTGTATTCCATCGGCTCTAACGCAAACCAGACCTCCTCCAGAATACTGTCTACTTAAGATGACCTCCAGACCTCTTTTATCAATTTAAAGGATCCAAACTGCAAACAAAAGACAAAACATATGCATCTCATATTCATCAGTCCATGCCCTCACTGGTGGAAAATAAAAAACTAAATGAACTGAAAGGAAAACTATTGAGTTTTAATAAGAATATACTGTATATATACTATATATACTGTATATGCTTCATGGTCAAACTTATAGACATTGTGTTGACACAGATAGCAGAGTGTATTAACTCCCCTCCCTCTGTCTCGCCTCAGGGTTGTCCTCAGATCCTGCCCACCTCTGACATCCTGGTCCCGGCAGGGATGGTTCGTCCAATCACGTTGCGAGCCCGTAACCTCCCCCAGCCTCAGTCGGGCCAGAAGAACTACGAGTGTGTGTTCAACATCCAGGGGAAAGTTCAACGCATCCCAGCCGTCCGCTTCAACTCATCCTGCATCCAGTGTCAGAACACCTCGGTGAGACACACTACACTACCCAGCATGCACTGCTCCTCAGATTACACAGGGCGAGGAAGAGTGGGCTTCCAGTGTTTTTAAAGTGTTTCTCTGTTGTCCCGAAGAATCTGATATATTGAATGTACCAGCAGTATTAGTAGCACCAACAGCAGTAGTAGCAATATTTATAGCAATAGTTAGTGGAGGTAGTAGCAGCAGCAGTAGTAGTAGTAGTGGAGGTAGTAGCAGTAGTACTAGTAGTGGAGGTAGCAGCAGTAGTAGTGGAGGTAGTAGCAGCAGCAGTAGTAGTAGTGGAGGTAGTAGCAGTAGTAGTAGTAGTGGAGGTAGTAGCAGTAGTAGTAGTACTAGTAGTGGAGGTAGTAGCAGTAGTACTAGTAGTGGAGGTAGCAGCAGTAGTAGTAGTAGTGGAGGTAGTAGCAGCAGCAGTAGTAGTAGTGGAGGTAGTAGCAGCAGCAGTAGTAGTAGTGGAGGTAGTAGCAGTAGTAGTGGAGGCAGTAGTACTAGTAGTGGAGGTAGCAGTAGTAGTAGTGGAGGTAGTAGTAGTAGTAGTAGTGGAGGCAGCAGCAGTAGTAGTGGAGGTAGTAGCAGTAGTAGTAGTGGAGGCAGTAGCAGTAGTAGTGGAGGCAGTAGCAGTAGTAGTGGAGGTAGCAGCAGCAGCAGTAGT
>SEMN01001865.1:0-22628 GCA_005408345.1 Macquaria australasica | reverse complement strand
ATTCCCTTGTTTAGACGCTTCTTTCTGTGCATTTGCTAACAACAGTCCGATTTCTCTTTCTGCTTTAGAAATGTATGAGATAATGTACACTATGCATGCGGATGCATCAACAACATACTGTATGTCCAAATTTGCATTCCAGCACTTTAAGAGTGAGGCGTTATATTGATTTATCCACAGTTCATCTACCTGTCTTTTCAACACAACATGTGTATTTTTTCCCATACATTTATATGCAGCTTCATAAAGATCCTGATTTAGACCCACCCTTTCAAACAACTGATCCACAGAATCATATGTCATTGTGTCATCTGAAAGAGCAGTTTTTAATTTAGACATCACTTCCCTGGCTATTTCCCTTTTTCTTTGTTTAGATACTTCCTGCTTCTCATTTACGCACGAACACGGGGTCAAGCTATTGGTACGAGTTACGTCACACGTACATGGTTTTGGGTTATCAATTTCAATTTTGCTACATATGAATGTCCGATTTGATGGTGGTTTTGGAAAATTAAAACGACAAACGGTGTTTTTCTTTTTACATGTTTTGGAATGTTTTTTTGAATGCTGCTGCACTGATGTCACTGTGTCCAATAATGAGTCATCATGTGACGGTAATTCACATGTGACATATTTATCAATGAATTGAATCACCTCTTCATCTGTATTTTTATCAATCCGAGGTGCATTCTCGATCCAAAACAAGCAATGCACATGAGGTGAACCGCGTTGTTGAAATTCAACGCGATAAAAATAATCTTTTATCTGTCCAATTGGCTGTAATGGAGACATAAGTACTTCATTCAAAAATACATGCCAGCGATAATCAAACATTCTTGCTGCAGTAACAGGATTACAACGCAAGAGTTCGCACCTATCTGCCCACTGTAAATCTTCTACCGTTTGTGTTCTACCCTGTTGTTTCAGTATACTGTATAGAAGGTTTGTCCAACGCATATCCGCAGATGAAAATGAACAAAACCAGGTTGGGATACCTAGTTGTCGAACACATGCCACCAAGTCATGTTGCGCTCCCTGCCAAAAAGCTGGAGTACCACGTATAGGTCGAAGGAATCGGTAACCGTCATCAAACTGTAACAATTTTTTCAAAGATTCGTCATCTGTTACGAAATCATCGGACACTTTTTGCGACGCACCACTTCCTTTTCCCTTACGTAAAGCTATGGATACACTTGATATAACCTGTTGAATTTCTGAAATGTATTGTGCAAAAAATATATACTCAACATTTTGAGCAAATCTACCGTCTGCATGTAAAAGTCTGGCGTTTAAGTAACGCGATAATGTCAGTTTAGTTGTTCTATAATTATGAAATGTATTTTTCCTTGGGGAAACAATACTGGGAAACATTTAGCTTCATTTGTGTGATCCGTTAGCAGTTTTACAGGGTTATTCCCTTCCGATGGAGCCAGATTTAAGATGTTATCATAATGCTGATCTAGCATTTCCTGACCAATGTCAACCGGCATAAGACACGTGTCTTGAAACATACAATGATTTTGTCTGTCATGTAGCAGCTCATCATCACCAGTATCTGCAGATGTTTCAGCAGTTGCTAGATTTGAATCACTTGCCTTTTCCTGTATGTCATTATCCTGTTCCCTACAAAACTCATTCAGCCAATCAGTGTTAAAATCTACATCTTTATAATGAATGTTTGTCTGTTTCAAATGGTGCAAGGCTTGTCTTATGCGCATAGCATCAACAAATTTATACTCATAATGACCTTTATATGTTAGCTTACGTTTGAGTTTTACAGGCAACAGAGATCCTTCCATATTGGAACGAGGAAGTAATTTCGTTGTTTGTACAATGTTAGCTGGAACACACGTCACCGGTCCATGTACGCCATTTTGTCCACCTTTGGGTAACGCCAACACCTTCATAAACGGTATATTTAATGCTATTAGATGTTGTTCTAAATTATTTAAACAAGCCAATTCAGCTGGAATGGGATCTATTGTCATCTTGTTAACTGTACATTGAGGTGGGACTAAACCTTTTTGTATTTTATAATCACAAGTGTAGCATATCCATAGTTGACCTCGAGGTGTATCCAACAATTGGCAGGGTACTACACAGTCATCACTACATTTGTGCACAAAATCATAACTAATGCATTTGTCTGCTATTAAAGCTACTTGTCTTTTGTTTTTATAATTTTCTATTTTACAATTTGACACCTGATGTTTAAACATTAATCTATGGCAGACACAACACACAAAATCAGGGCCATTTTCTACTTTGGACAAAAACTGCTCCAGAACAAAATCTAAGTGCTTACTGTTTTCTTTCCTCTCTTGCGTCTTTAATTTATTAGCTGTTAAAACACGTTCCCTGAATTCTGGATTGTCATGGTACTTTCTTTTACTCGTGGCTTTGACATTCTGCCGGTGCAACTGATTTTGCCGATATTTATTTCTACTTAATCCTTTAACTCTCTGCCTATGCATGACATTTTGTTGATATTTGGTTTTACTCATGTGTTTTACTTTGTCTTTATGCTGCCGATTTTCTTGATATTTGGTTTTACTCATGTGTTTTACTTTGTCTTTATGCTGTTGATTTTCTTGATATTTGGTTTTACTCATCTCCTTTACTTTGTCTTTATGCTGCTGATTTTGTTGATATTTGGTTGTACTCATGTGTTTTACTTTGTCTTTATGCTGCTGATTTTCTTGATATTTAGTTTTACTCATGTGTTTCACTTTGTCTTTATGCTGCTGATTTTCTTGATATTTGGTTTTACTCATCTCCTTGACTTTATTTCTATGCAACACATTATATTTATATTTCTGTTGACTAAGCCATTTCAGATTTTGCTTGTACCATGTGCTTCCATGGTATTTTAATTGAGTATATCCAATACGTTTTTGTTTGTAATCTTCATCGTTACCATATCTTATCTCATGAGCAAGTTTTACTGTTTGTTGAAAATTAGTATTGTTATATTGTTTTCTAGATGCATCTTTACGACTTTGTTGATAAATGTCATGTTTCTCATAACGCATTTTCTTTAGGAAGCTACATTTATTTTTAAAGTACTTTGAATTAGGCGATCTACTTGCATGTTCTTGTGCATTGTACTTGACATTTAAAATGTTACATGAAACTTTACCCTTTTTTCTTAACATGTACTGTGTGTCAGATAAACTACCGAGTTTGCAAACATTAAAGCAAAGATCTTTATCAATGGGCTTAACACAAACCACTGGTTCAAATTGGTTATTATACAATCTGAGATATATAGCTTCATTTGACAGTTTTTGAGTCATTGTACTGTATTTGTGCCAGATTCCATCAGTGTTTGTAAATATGTCCATTCCAAATGCATTTGCTGTTGCTTGAATTTCTATTTTTGTAGCCATATTGCCAACGTACTTAATTTTAGACTTGTCAATATAATCCGCTATTGAAACATATTCTTTTCCTAGAAATTTCATATGTTCATCACTGTGATTCTCCATGTACTTAACAACAGTACGTCTTAATTTTTGGTGACTTTTCTGAGAACCACAGATCGCTTGAGATATTGATCTAAAATAACTATTACCGTCCTCCACGATTTTATGGGTTTTACACACTACACCTAAAGATCCATATACAATGGGCATTTGTGTATCCTGCTTCTCGAAATCTACATTACATTTACTACATAATTTTTGTGCTACTTCAGTGGATAAAGGATTAAATTGGAAAGGGATTTGATTTGATTCCTCCGTAATTTCAACATCAGAATCTAATTCCAATGCAGCAGCACAACATGTGTCTTTCTGTATTGTTTTTAATGGAGTCTGATGTTCTGGGTCAATGTACATTTGTTGTTCAACTGCTTTGTTGCTTTCCAAACCAGGAACACTATTTTTATCTTTAATTGGTGACCTAACATTGTACCCTTTTGAATGAGAAGAACTAATTTTGCAGAAACCATGACAAGTCTGCAGTTCAGGTTGATGAACACAAACCACAGTCTCATAGTGGTTTCCATTGCAATTGTCTAAGTAGATGGCGTGTTTAGACAAAAGCTTAGTGTTACAACTGTATTTTAGCCATCTACCATGATAGAATGTAAATATATTTACTCCTAAATAATCTGCCGCTGCCTGTATTTCTACTTCTGTAGCCCAGATCTTAACATATTGCATTTTGGACTTGTTTATGTACTCTGACATTGACGAATACTCTTTTCTCAGAATGTTTTGATATTTCACAGCATTGTTTTGTAACTCTTTTACAACGGCAAGTCTTATTTTACGATGGTGCTTTTGTGTGCCACTCACAGCTTGAGAGATGGCGCTAAAGAAACAGTTCCCGTCAGCCTTTATGCTGTCCTTTAGGCATGGAACTCCTAATGAACCAACACATGAAGATGCTGGTACATATGTTTTTTCAAAATTAACTTTTAACTGTGTGCACAAAGATCGAGACACGTGTTCGCAAATAGGACTGAAGTGCAACTTTTTCTCCATTACGTCGCTAACAAATTCGACATCTGAATTAATTTCAGATGCATTGTACGTTTTAGACTTCTTTGACGCATCAGTTTCCATGAAAATCTTACGCTTGACATTTTTAGTTTTTGTTACGCGTGATGAACTACAACTGAACTCATTAGAATCTTTACTAGTCACTGTTGGTCCTGCAACAGGACCAGAAAGCGGGCTCACAGGCGAATGGCTCGGATTCGCAGCTGTGACACAAACACCAGATATTTCAAAAGGCTTTTGCTTCCCACCGAGCCCTTTAGCCAACTGGTGAATGTGATTTACCAAATCATCAAGACAATGAAAATACCGCACAATGCTTACTCCATTCCCACTGACCATGCCACTGGCACTGCGTGCATGGGAGTCAACCAGGGCGTACCGTCCATTTTGCACAATGATTGCACATGTACTGCTACACAATGTGAGAAGACATGTGTTGTACTGCCTAAATTTATTTTCCAGTCCACTTACTAGACTGGTGTAGACACCACTCCTGTGACGTTCCCCGTCTACCACATTGACATCACCAATGACCCAGTCACAGTCGTACTCAAACCGAAACTTCTGTCCATCAATAACTGACTCTTCTGGCAAATCGGGAACACACAACAGATTGGACGAGCCGCTGATCATGTTGCTGTCTCTCAAATTGGTGTACAACGCGTCACCTAAATGGAGAACTGTGTCCAGATCTTTTCTCTCCCATGAGACGACACTATCAACTGTATGTCTTGCTAGGCTGACCAAAGCTATTGCCATACACTGAACTCCTCCATACTCAAACAGATCACTCCCCTGATGAAATGACCCTCTTACACTGTCTACAGGCCTGACAGAACGACTCTCATCAGCCTCAGCTACAACTTCCATGTCCACATCACTATCTGTAAACACCGTACCACTGTCCATGTCAGCAGCAACATCAGCTGCCTTCACAGAAATGCTACAAATGCTATACAACTGTGCGCCTAACGACTTCTTTAGACTCACAATATGCAACACCAGGTCATGTAAGCATGTGTTGAAAACCGCCACAGATGTGCCAGTGGTGGATGCCAACCCAGACTTACTTCGTATGCCACAGTCAACCACCACAAAAAACCATTGTGGTTGATGATGGCACTAACTGCACCGCCGAGGTTCAACAGACACATTTTATCCCCCTCCAGATGTTCCTGCATGTTTTTGTACACTACAGTGTTATCCTCACGTTCAAAATCTCCGTACGCTGGCACACCAATAGCTACACTCCATTTCCTGCCAAACACATTGTGCTGTTCAATCAACTCGCACAATTCTGAAGCATTACTTTTCAGAAACTTCCTTCCTTCTACATGTACTTGGTCAACATCTTTCCCTTTCCATGTACACACAGGAGCAATGGCATGTTTCATCGCAGCCACTACACTACATGCAAGCGATGCATTGTCACCAGGCGATGACGCATGTCTCACATTATTCCCAGCAACAACAGGCAATTGCAACTTCTTGGAACACATACAAGCATTACAATCAGCATTGCTCTCACCTTTGGCGGATCTGGGCGTGTGCCGCGTACGAAAACCCTTCGTCTTCGGCATCTGCAATAAAAAAGGGAAAAAAAGACATATTCAGCAATCATATTCAGCAATCAACTTCCATCATCATTGTCAGTGAAATTTGTAGAACATTGTAGAACACAAAAAAGGCACTCACCTCCACAGTCACACCCTCGTCGACAGCACTGGCAGGAACAGGCTTTGAAGACACGTCCACATCGCTCTGTGTCGCCTCCACCTAGAAAAGAAAAAAATAAATTCAATGAACTGCATAAAACAGATATTTTATCACAATTACTTGTCACAATTATTTGAGAGACATCTTTCACACAAAGTGCACTCACCTCGTCCTCCGCAGCCACTTCCACAGCCGTTGCAGGTGACGGCTTCGAAGACACCTCCACATGGATCGTTGCCTCCACCTAGAAGAACATGTATAAATTTAATGAACTGTGTAAACAACAAACCCTTTTTCCCCCTCACATAATTTACTAAATAGTACTAACATTTGCAAAATTGATGTTGCTGCTCATCTACTCAAACTGTACAACAAACAATCCTACATCCTAAAAAAAAAAAAACAATTTAAAAATGGTACACACCTGCTGCGTTGTCCGTCTCCTCTTGCAGACAACAGGCTTCTTCCACACTCGTTTCACACCTGGTTTCTAATGCAAGAAAGACAAAATACAATGGACAATATAAGCGGTCATGACTATTATTGGTGTGTGTCAAGAAGGAGGACACACTTCATAATAAGCTCTCAAGCAACAGACAGGATGTGTATGTACGCTACCTTTTGGCCGTTTGGAACAGCTGTGCTCTCTGCAGGATGGACAGGTTCTTCCTCGACGTCCAACACGGCCCTGCTGTACGTGACGGGCGACAGCGGGATGGAAAACTCCTCCAACACGCCCACCTGAGAAACAGACATGCAGAAAGACCATTGATGAGAATTTGTCTTGTCAAAAGGCAAGGCATACACATAAAATCAATAAACGTATCCTCATTCTCAAGTTCTCCTCATTCTTCGCGTTAAAGCATAATACAAACATAACAAACCTGCTGCTGAACCAGCATCCTTTTGGGTCCACCACAGGACTCAAGCTCCCCAGCATGGCTCCTCTGTAATGACAATTAACATAGTTTGTATTAAAGACATGGTACCCCCTGTGGCCATTAGTACAGGTAAATTATTTAGGGAATATTAATTTTCATCAAAAAGCAACCACTGTGTGCAGCCTATTACCTTCCTGCCCCGGCCAACATCTGTCCACCGAAAAGGGTTTCGTGCAGGACGTGGCGAGCGGACCTCTCCCTTCACGACCACCCTCGGGGAGACTCTCCTAGCAGGCGGCGACGTCCTGGCAGGAACCTCTGGCTCGGGTGCTGTTGTCACCTATTTAGAAAAGATACCAAGATAAAAGTTAATGAAGCGTTATTACCGATTATAAACACACACAACACAGGCCAGAAAACCGGCTTACAATCATGCACCCAGAATATACACCTAACAACACTTAATGTGAAAGCGAGTGGATACATACCGTCTCCACCTGCTCGTATGACCTCTGCCACAGCAACTTCACCAGGATCTGCATCCCCCCGTTGTCACTCAAGTGAACCTGCAAAAATAAGTAATGAAAGGTCAATTTACAAAACTGAACTTCTCGCATCAACTACAAAAAAATAAAGAGTACGTTGAACTTTTCCATTTGCCAAGTCAAAACAACATAATCTACTTACACCATCTCTGCTCCACAGCTCACGGCGGTCCACAGGAAAGTGGTCATCAACATGGAAGTACTTGACACCTTAAAAAAAAGAACATTATAAATTATTGGAATCGTCATACATATATCATAACTGTCCATAACTTTCAAAACCATAATGAATATTCTGGAAATTCTAATATTGATTAAATTCCTTTGCCTAAGAAGATGCAGAAGATACATGTAACTGCACTTAAACTACAATCTGTTTTTGAAAACATACCCATACGTGCTGCCACACGATGATAGCCCTGACGCAGCCATTTCTGCAGATCCACCTCGACGTTCAGACGCGGAGGAAAGTCCACAACAAACACCTGTACAAAACAACAAATACAACAAAATGAATAAATATACACTATGTAACGTGGTATGAGCTGTTACAGAAGCTACTACCAAAGATATAACATTAAATACAAATTAAAACAACTGTACCTTAGTCCAGCGACTGCAGACACTGGCCAGGAGCCTCTCGAAGTCTGCCGCTGCCTCGTCGACGGTCCTGCTGGCTGTCAGGGTGTTGCTCGGGGCCAGAAGACAGACTGCCTCGGGTGTCCGCGCCAGAGCAGCATGGTCCACCTCGGCCTTCAGGTCCTTGGCACTGGCCCCCGGCGTCGACATCACGGCAAAGGAAAGTCGGCCCTCCGGCATCTCCACAAATCCATCGGCGACGCTTCGCAGGTGGGAGTCCCCGACAAGCAGAACCAACTGGAACACAGAAAGCATTTGATTTAGAATTAAAATCACTATTTACTCCACAGATCATGCATGTCTTCTTACACTCAAACATAGTCATAATGATAAAATATAATAAAAATAATACCTTCTTATCAGGAGACTCTTCCGGCATGACCAACTTGTGGCTGCGTCCAGTCACTGATGACCTTGGCCATTTCCTCACTGCATGGCGATCGCCCGTACCTATTCAGAAACAAACAACATACCAAGAAAAATGAATAAACCGTTTATAAATACACCACAAAAAAACACATGCAGTTTACAATCATGCATCATCAATCATGCAATATACACCATACACATAAAACATTTAAATGTGAAAAAGTGGATGTTAAAAGTGGGTGGGTACATACCTGCACAACGGTTGATGCTAGGGATCTGAAGATCAACATCCACCCTACGGCGCTGCGCCCTGCTCTGCTTGGCTGCCTCGGAACGACGGTAGGACTTGCCACGGGGCATCTAATATGAAAAGACAAAACATTTTGCACACATGAGTCAAACATGCTACAACATTTGATCCATCAATATTGCTACCATATGTAGTGACAAAACAACCATGTTACATAACAAACTGGTTCTTCAACAACCACAGTACAGATGAAATAAACTTCTTAATAAACTTACATATATACACAATTGATATAGTCTGTTATACAATACTAATAACATAACATACAAAACTCAATAATTGTATACCTTACCGTAGTAGAGTAGTTGGAAGTGTAGTAGACTGGATAGCTACAAACAGCAGATGTCCAATCTTGAAGTCACCTTTGCAAAACAGAAACAAAAAAATCTTTAGCTTTACAATTTCTCAAAATTTCTCAGATTCTGAAAACATCAGCCACATAAAAGGTCAGTTACAAGTACAACCACGTGTGTTTTGGTCAAGTGATTAACATAACCAAAGCAATGGCCATACTCAGGGTGCACATTGAGGACAATGCCAGACAGGCTAATTAACAATACAATGTTAATCCCCCCATCAGTGCCCATTTGGCTAAAGTACAGCAATCAAAATTCCTGTCTACCTTGGTGAGTGGTGAGCAATCAATATGGGGAGTGTCTGGTAAATTGACCTCGTGATCACTGAATCTTGATCACGCTTACTGCACGTGACTCACGTGTTTTGTATTTGTTTGTTTAATCATTTCAAGTTACGTTATGACCGCCCTCCTGTACTTTGCCGGATTATGATTTTGAGTTACCTTCAACAATTCAACAGCTTCTAGGGATTTGTAACTTTTAAAATCAAAGCGACGCACGTTTCATGGTCCCGCTATGCGAGGTAGTTTACGATGTAACCAACAATACAATAACAACACACGCGGCCACCGTAACACTGTGCATTCCTCGCAAGATCCTCCAAACATATTACGCGCTACTTATTTCTAATGTTCTAATACCGACGTTAGCACCAGTGTGCTACATCAACAACGCTCCAAAAATATTACGCGCTAGTTATTTGTTATGTTCTAGTATGGCATAAAAGTAAGTCCTTTGTCTGCTTTTCTACAAGTAATTTTAACAAAACACAGTACAATCATGTGTAATGCGGCGAACATCATTTCGGTTTGCACCTGTGTGCTACATCCCACGCATAAACAGTATATTTAAAATGTTAGTAAGACAATAACTCACCTTGCTTCGCACAGAAAATCCTTCGATGAGCAAAGATTCAACTTCAGCAGGAATCACGAAGTCTTCCTAAAAGTTAAATCCTCGCAGAGTCACGAAAGTCAGAAGTAAATCCGGTCTCGTGTGTCGGTCTCAGCTGAAACAGCAAGAAAACCAACGCTGCTCTCTGTGCACACCTGGCTTATGTTCATCTATTGTGGGCGTTGCCCAAATGCAAATAAGCCGATACCGGTAGACCAGTTTCACGCTGAAGCTTGAGCAACTGCAGACGGTAACGCCCCTTTATCTGAAGTACACTCGTATTTTGTTTCACAAATCAAACTCTAACCTAACACTAACTCAACAAAACATGCACATAATACAAACATAACTGTCTTCATGTCTTTCTGCTTTCAAGCATAACTTTGTCTGAAGAAAACTCGTATTAGATGCAGGTCGTTTTCCCTCTTAAATTAGGCTACTGTGTTGTGGACAACTCCATCTCGCGCTTTATATTACTACAGCACACAATTTCGCCGTTTGTACACAGCAGACAGATGGTACTCTGGTTAGTGCAGTCGCCTCGTACTCAGAGGGCGACGGTTCGAATTCACTGTGTGGCTACCTGTTCAATCTTTCATGAATACAATGCCATTTAGGACAGCATTCTACAACTGCGTTTCGTGTCTTTATGGATATCCCGTATTTTTTGGAGATCTGTTCACACTGACAGGCTAACAAAAATAACATTACAAACATTAAAATCTCACAGTATCATAGGCTATACATAGAGGATACTAGGTGAGTGGGCCACTCTGACACAAAATGCCACCAGTCCAGCCCTGCCCACCACCAGCTTATTCACGCAGCATGGTAGATAAATATAACTTGCAGCATAATTACAAATGTAATAATACAACACTGTATAACACATGATTTCATACTAAATAAATACTGTTTAGTGCATAACCTTGAACTTTCTCTCTCGCTCTTTGTCCAATCCTCAACTCTTTCTCTACCTTCCCTCAAAGATCGCATGCCATGCAGTGCTACATACACATTTCCAGGAAAACTGCAGGTTTATCACAACAACAACCTCTTTTCCTGAGCTTTGTTATTTCAGTAACTGTAAATGGTCCCTGCCGCCAACAATGATGATTACACACACATTGCAGTGGAATGTCAGATACCAGTACAACAGGTCTTTGTGGGCAGAGCAGGTGTTGATTGTCCATTCATTGTGAGGGGAAGAATTGATGGGTCGTTGCTTATGAGGGGAGCTGTTGATGAGTCTGTTATTGTTGAGGAAGATTGAGGTGGGGGGGTGACCACATTGTGGGGAGAACTAGAAGATCCATTGTCTAACCTATTGAACAGCTCAGGTCAGCCCAGGTGAATCATGCTTCAGACCAGTTCAATTTAGTTCACAACCCAATGTGCTGGAGATACATACTTTTACTATGTCAATTCACTGTCTCCTCTGCAGCCTCTCTGACCTGCTGAGTGTGTGTGTGTGTGTGTGTGTATGTCAGTGTTTGCATGTTTATTTTTGCTCTTTATTATTGTTAAGGAACTACATGTGTCTTTTCAAATATGTCTTTTGATAAGGCTATGTTTGTACTGAGACAGTGGAATGTTTTTGAGCATATAAGCAGAAGAACAGTTATGTATGTGTGTCATATTTTAGCATGACAATCTCCATTTGATCCGCTCTCGTTGTCACACTCAAACAACTGTCTCGCGTCTCGCGTTTGTACATTACTACAGCACACAATTTCCCAATTTCTCCACAGCAGACGGATGGTACAGTGGTCAGTGCGCTCGCTTTGTAATCAGAGGATCCCGGTTCGAATCCACCTTGGGGATACCCATTTGGTCTCTGTTTGAATACTGTTTGCTTATCTGTTTTGCTCAGAATAAGGGCTCTCCTGCTTGGGGAGGCTCGTGTGTGTGTTATTTTCTTCTCATCTTCTTCTCATTCTACTTGGGGAGGCTCGGCCCAACCTCCTCCCTGGCATCTCTGGTCGCGTGCGCGCTCTGACTTGGTGGTCCTGGTACCCGGTCGGTGGCGTGTGTGTGTGTGTGGGGGGGAGTGTGAGCTCTGCGCGCTGTGGTCGTGCGCTCCCCGGCGTGCGCTGCGCTCCCCGACGTGCGCAGGTGTGCTTCGGGCCCTCCAATGCTGCTTGCAGCTTTAATTATTATTATTATATTTTCTTGCCGTCTTTGACTGCAAAAATGGGTGCCTGAACGTGCTCCGATTCTCGGGAAAATTTGCACGCACGTGTGTTATTGCGAAAATAGAGGTCTGACATGGGTTCGGAGCAGGGGGGGGGGGGAGAAAAATTGTTAGCGCCACCTATCTGCGAAAATCTCAATGCCCCCCACTTTCGCTTTGAGCTAATTTCACCAAATTGAGTGTGCATATGTATCATGCCCATACCTAAAATATAAGCCTCTTGGACCCCTACTCTAAACCCAACAGGAAGTCGGGTATTTTTCATAAAGTGGTCATTTTTAGGCCTCAGCACCCCCATTCCATGCCTCGTACTTTCGCGAACTAGCCCTACAGATTTTATCCGATCGCCTTCAAACTTGGCCTATGCCCTCGTGACAAGTTGGGCACCCAAGCTTACTCAAATCTTGCTATTTGCTACAACGGTGTGCCCGTGACGCGGCGTGGAAGTTAGGTGTCTGGCCGCCAAACAGGAAGTGGTCTATAACTGGACTGTACATTGACCTACAGGCCCCAAACTTACCACGTGCCATGCCCCCCCCACCCTGAACACATCTATATGCTCATTTTCAGCCACAGTCATAGCGCCACCTAGTGACGGCAGGAAGTGTCACGTTTTACAGTCGGACATGCATCTCAGAGTGGGTTGAGCAGAACAACCTCAAAATTGGCCCCTAAAGCCTAAAAGACATTGATGATGCAGGACAGCGAATAAAATCGCGATTTGATCGGAGAGCCTGGTCTCGGCGGGGCGGCTAATGTCGATGGTCCATCATGAAAATTCAAACTGCTGTAACTTGGCTGAAAATGATCACATCTTGTCCATATTCCTCACGGTGGATGACATTCCCGGCCTGAACGCATGTAGGGGTCAATTTTGAATCAAAGTCATAGCGCCACCTATTGACGGCAGGACATGTCACGTTTTACATTCTGACATACAAATCCCAGTGGGTTGAGCAGAACTGCCTCAAAAGTGGCCACTAAAGCCTCAAGATGTTCATGATGCTTGACAGCGAAAATTGTGCCGTTTCACCAAAGGGCGCGGTCTCAGCGGCGCGGCGAATGCCGATGGTCCATCATGACAATTCAAACTGCTGTAACTTGGCTGAAAATGATCCCATCTTTTCCATATTCCTCACGGTGGATGACATTCCCGGCCTGAACACATGTAGGGGTCAATTTTGAATCAAAGTCATAGCGCCACCTATGTACACACAATTTACCGTGTTTTTACATGTAAAAATCAAAGCCCCCCCCTTAAAATTGGACGTAAAATTATGAAATTCATGTGGCTTATGCGTCATGTCCAGACCTACAAAAAAGCCTCTTGGAGTCGTACTCTAAAGCCAACAGGAAGTCAGTTATTTTTCATAAACTGTTAATTTTCATGCCTCCTTCTTATCTTAACTGCTCCTACAGATTTTATGGGATCCACTTCAAACTTGCCCTATGCCCTCTTGACAAGTTGGGCACCCAATGATACTGAAATCTTGCAATTTGCTACAACGGCGTGCCCGTGACGTGCCTTTCAACTTTCATGTCTGTCATGTGTCATTAATGCTCCTGTAATGAATTGATTCTTCCACCGGAGGGCAGTGTTGGTTTACTAATGGATAGACCTGCATGAGAACACACAGGGAGGAGGACAGGAGACAGGACTGACTCTGAGTGAGTGATGTTTGTCTTTGTCAGTATTTCTAAACTTGAGGTCAATGAGCTCTGCACTCTGTAGATGTCAGTGTTTGCATGTTTATTTAAGTCAGTTATTCTGTCATTCCACTTGATGGATTAATTTTCAGCCCAGGTGAATCATGCTTCAGACCAGTTCAATTTAGTTCACAACCCAATGTGCTGGAGATACATACTTTTACTATGTCAATTCACTGTCTCCTCTGCAGCCTCTCTGACCTGCTGCGTGTGTGTGTGTGTGTGTGTGTGTGTGTGCGTGTGTTATTTTCTTCTCATCTTCTTCTCATTCAATCAGATTTGAACATGACTCAGAAAACAAAATAACAACTACAGCTACAGTTTCAACAAATACATCTCTTAATCACATCGCTAACAAATGCACAGGAAGTCAGTTATTCTGTCATTCCACTTGGTGGATTGATTTTTAGGCCAGGTGAATCATGCTTCAGACCAGTTCAATTTAGTTCACAAGCCAATGTGCTGGAGATACATAGTTTTACTATGTCAATTCACTGTCTCCTCTGCAGCCTCTCTGACCTGCTGCGTGTGTGTGTGTGTGTGTGTGTGTGTGTGTGTTATTTTCTTCTCATCTTCTTCTCATTCTGCTTGGGGAGGCTCGGCCCAACCTCCTCCCTGGCATCTCTGGTCGCGTGCGCGCTCTGACTTGGTGGTCCTGGTACCCGGTCGGTGGCGGGTGTGTGTGTGGGGGAGTGTGAGCTCTGCGCGCTGTGGTCGTGCGCTCCCCGGCGTGCGCTGCGCTCCCCGACGTGCGCAGGTGTGCTTCGGGCCCTCCAATGCTGCTTGCAGCTTTAATTAGGGCCCGAAGCACCGAAAGTCGGTGCAAGGACCTATTGAAATTCAAGGAATTATTATTAGGGCCCGAAGCACCGAAAATCGGTGCAAGGACCTATTGAAATTCAAGGAATTATTATTATTATTATTATTTTTCTTCTCCGTCTTTGAGGGCAAAAATGGGTGCCTGAACGTGCTCCGATTCTCGGGAAAATTTGCACGCACGTGTGGTTTGGCGAAAATTCTTCTTTGACATGGGTTCGGAGCAGGGGGGGGGGAGAAAAATTGTTAGCGCCACCTATCTGCGAAAATCTCAATGCCCCCCACTTTCGCTTTGAGCTAATTTCACCAAATTGAGTGTGCATATGTATCATGCCCATACCTAAATATAAGCCTCTTGGACCCCTACTCTAAACCCAACAGGAAGTCGGGTATTTTTCATAAAGTGGTCATTTTTAGGCCTCAGCACCCCCATTCCATGCCTCGTACTTTCGCGAACTAGCCCTACAGATTTTATCCGATCGCCTTCAAACTTGGCCTATGCCCTCGTGACAAGTTGGGCACCCAAGCTTACTCAAATCTTGCTATTTGCTACAACGGTGTGCCCGTGACGCGGCGTGGAAGTTAGGTGTCTGGCCGCCAAACAGGAAGTGGTCTATAACTGGACTGTACATTGACCTACAGGCCCCAAACTTACCACGTGCCAAGCCCCCCCCGCCCTGAACACATCTATATGCTCATTTTCAGCCACAGTCATAGCGCCACCTAGTGACGGCAGGAAGTGTCACGTTTTACAGTCGGACATGCATCTCAGAGTGGGTTGAGCAGAACAACCTCAAAATTGGCCCCTAAAGCCTAAAAGACATTGATGATGCAGGACAGCGAATAAAATCGCGATTTGATCGGAGAGCCTGGTCTCGGCGGGGCGGCGAATGTCGATGGTCCATCATGAAAATTCAAACTGCTGTAACTTGGCTGAAAATGATCACATCTTGTCCATATTCCTCACGGTGGATGACATTCCCGGCCTGAACGCATGTAGGGGTCAATTTTGAATCAAAGTCATAGCGCCACCTATTGACGGCAGGACATGTCACGTTTTACATTCTGACATACAAATCCCAGTGGGTTGAGCAGAACTGCCTCAAAAGTGGCCACTAAAGCCTCAAGATGTTCATGATGCTTGACAGCGAAAATTGTGACTTTTCACCAAAGGGCGCGGTCTCAGCGGCGCGGCGAATGGCGATGGTCCATCATGACAATTCAAACTGCTGTAACTTGGCTGAAAATGATCCCATCTTTTCCATATTCCTCACGGTGGATGACATTCCCGGCCTGAACACATGTAGGGGTCAATTTTGAATCAAAGCCTAGCGCCACCTATGTACTACTAATAATTTACCGTGTTTTTACATGTAAAAATCAAAGCCCCCCCCTTAAAATTGGACGTAAAATTATGAAATTCATGTGGCTTATGCGTCATGTCCAGACCTACAAAAAAGCCTCTTGGAGTCGTACTCTAAAGCCACCAGGAAGTCAGTTATTTTTCATAAACTGTTAATTTTCATGCCTCCTTCTTATCTTAACTGCTCCTACAGATTTTATGGGATCCACTTCAAACTTGCCCTATGCCCTCTTGACAAGTTGGGCACCCAATGATACTGAAATCTTGCAATTTGCTACAACGGCGTGCCCGTGACGAGCCTTTCAACTTTCATGTCTGTCATGTGTCATTAATGCTCCTGTAATGAATTGATTCTTCCACCGGAGGGCAGTGTTGGTTTACTAATGGATAGACCTGCATGAGAACACACAGGGAGGAGGACAGGAGACAGGACTGACTCTGAGTGAGTGATGTTTGTCTTTGTCAGTATTTCTAAACTTGAGCTCAATGAGCTCTGCACTCTGTAGATGTCAGTGTTTGCATGTTTATTTAAGTCAGTTATTCTGTCATTTCACTTGATGGATTAATTTTCAGCCCAGGTGAATCATGCTTCAGACCAGTTCAATTTAGTTCACAACCCAATGTGCTGGAGATACATACTTTTACTATGTCAATTCACTGTCTCCTCTGCAGCCTCTCTGACCTGCTGCATGTGTGTGTGTGTGTGTGTGTATGTCAGTGTTTGCATGTTTATTTTTGCTCTTTATTATTGTTAAGGAAGTACATGTGTCTTTTCAAATATGTCTTTTCATAAGGCTATGTTTGTACTGAGACAGTGGAATGTTTTTGAGCATATAAGCAGAAGAACAGTTATGTATGTGTGTCATATTTTAGCATGACAATCTCCATTTGATCCGCTCTCGTTGTCACACTCAAACAACTGTCTCGCGTCTCGCCTTTGTACATTACTACAGCACACAATTTCCCAGTTTCTCCACAGCAGACGGATGGTACAGTGGTCAGTGCGCTCGCTTCGTAATCAGAGGACCCCGGTTCGAATCCACCTTGGGGATACCCCTTTGGTCTCTGTTTGAATACTGTTTGCTTATCTGTTTTGCTCAGAATAAGGGCTCTCCTGCTTGGGGAGGCTCAGCCCCTGGCATCTCTGGTCGCGTGCACGCTCTGACTTGGTGGTCCTGGTACCCGGTCGGTGGCGTGTGTGTGTGTGTGGGGGAGTGTGAGCTCTGCGCGCTGTGGTCGTGCGCTCCCCGGCGTGCGCTGCGCTCCCCGACGTGCGCAGGTGTGCTTCGGGCCCTCCAATGCTGCTTGCAGCTTTAATTATTATTATTATTATTATTATTCTCCGTCTTTGAGGGCAAAAATGGGTGCCTGAACGTGCTCCGATTCTCGGGAAAATTTGCACGCACGTGTGGTTTGGCGAAAATTCTTCTTTGACATGGGTTCGGAGCAGGGGGGGGGGGGAGAAAAATTGTTAGCGCCACCTATCTGCGAAAATCTCAATGCCCCCCACTTTCGCTTTGAGCTAATTTCACCAAATTGAGTGTGCATATGTATCATGCCCATACCTAAAAATAAGCCTCTTGGACCCCTACTCTAAACCCAACAGGAAGTCGGGTATTTTTCATAAAGTGGTCATTTTTAGGCCTCAGCACCCCAATTCCATGCCTCGTACTTTCGCGAACTAGCCCTACAGATTTTATCCGATCGCCTTCAAACTTGGCCTATGCCCTCGTGACAAGTTGGGCACCCAAGCTTACTCAAATCTTGCTATTTGCTACAACGGTGTGCCCGTGACGCGGCGTGGAAGTTAGGTGTCTGGCCGCCAAACAGGAAGTGGTCTATAACTGGACTGTACATTGACCTACAGGCCCCAAACTTACCACGTGCCATGCCCCCCCCGCCCTGAACACATCTATATGCTCATTTTCAGCCACAGTCGTAGCGCCACCTAGTGACGGCAGGAAGTGTCACGTTTTACAGTCGGACATGCATCTCAGAGTGGGTTGAGCAGAACAACCTCAAAATTGGCCCCTAAAGCCTAAAAGACATTGATGATGCAGGACAGCGAATAAAATCGCGATTTGATCGGAGAGCCTGGTCTCGGCGGGGCGGCGAATGTCGATGGTCCATCATGAAAATTCAAACTGCTGTAACTTGGCTGAAAATGATCACATCTTGTCCATATTCCTCACGGTGGATGACATTCCCGGCCTGAACGCATGTAGGGGTCAATTTTGAATCAAAGTCATAGCGCCACCTATTGACGGCAGGACATGTCACGTTTTACATTCTGACATACAAATCCCAGTGGGTTGAGCAGAACTGCCTCAAAAGTGGCCACTAAAGCCTCAAGATGTTCATGATGCTTGACAGCGAAAATTGTGCCGTTTCACCAAAGGGCGTGGTCTCAGCGGCGCGGCGAATGCCGATGGTCCATCATGACAATTCAAACTGCTGTAACTTGGCTGAAAATGATCCCATCTTTTCCATATTCCTCACGGTGGATGACATTCCCGGCCTGAACACATGTAGGGGTCAATTTTGAATCAAAGTCATAGCGCCACCTATGTACACACAATTTACCATGTTTTTACATGTAAAAATCAAAGCCCCCCCCTTAAAATTGGACGTAAAATTATGAAATTCATGTGGCTTATGCGTCATGTCCAGACCTACAAAAAAGCCTCTTGGAGTCGTACTCTAAAGCCAACAGGAAGTCAGTTATTTTTCATAAACTGTTAATTTTCATGCCTCCTTCTTATCTTAACTGCTCCTACAGATTTTATGGGATCCACTTCAAACTTGCCCTATGCCCTCTTGACAAGTTGGGCACCCAATGATACTGAAATCTTGCAATTTGCTACAACGGCGTGCCCGTGACGTGCCCTTCAACTTTCATGTCTGTCATGTGTCATTAATGCTCCTGTAATGAATTGATTCTTCCACCGGAGGGCAGTGTTGGTTTACTAATGGATAGACCTGCATGAGAACACACAGGGAGGAGGACAGGAGACAGGACTGACTCTGAGTGAGTGATGTTTGTCTTTGTCAGTATTTCTAAACTTGAGCTCAATGAGCTCTGCACTCTGTAGATGTCAGTGTTTGCATGTTTATTTAAGTCAGTTATTCTGTCATTCCACTTGATGGATTAATTTTCAGCCCAGGTGAATCATGCTTCAGACCAGTTCACTTTAGTTCACAACCCAATGTGCTGGAGATACATAGTTTTACTATGTCAATTCACTGTCTCCTCTGCAGCCTCTCTGACCTGCTGCATGTGTGTGTGTGTGTGTGTGTATGTCAGTGTTTGCATGTTTATTTTTGCTCTTTATTATTGTTAAGGAAGTACATGTGTCTTTTCAAATATGTCTTTTCATAAGGCTATGTTTGTACTGAGACAGTGGAATGTTTTTGAGCATATAAGCAGAACAACAGTTATGTATGTGTGTCATATGACACACTGACAATCTCCATTTGATCCGCTCTCGTTGTCACTCTCAAACAACTGTCTCGCGTCTCGCGTTTGTACATTACTACAGCACGCAATTTCCCAGTTTCTCCACAGCAGACGGATGGTACAGTGGTCAGTGCGCTAGCTTCGTAATCAGAGGACGCCGGTTCGAATCCACCTTGGGGATACCCCTTTTCTCTCTTTTGAATAAAATGCCATTCAGGGCATTTCACATGTTCAGTTTGTAGTTGTCTTTATGGATATCCCGTGTTTTTTGGAGATCTGTTCACACTGATAGGCTGACAAAAATAACATTACAATTATTAAATAGTAAGCAAAGTTTGCTCATCTGTTTTGCTCAGAATAAGGGCTCTCCTGCTTGGCAGTGTTGGTTTACTAATGGATAGACCTGCATGATAGCATAGGAGGGAGGAGGGAAAGGACTCTGACTTGCTGCATGTGTGTGTGTATTATGTTCTTCTCATTCTATAACACTGTGAAAAACACTTGGACAGTGTTAGGGACAACCGTGATTACTTTATTTTCTATGGGCACTGACAAATGAATCATTTATAAAATGATTGTGTTTGCTGACCCCGTCACAAGCCCTCATGGTGCATCAACCAGCCTGGCCTGTTGCAAATCATCCTTCTTATTTACAATAACTCAACAATTCCCCATCAAGAATTCAATTCCATTTGTTTTATTTACATAATGCCAAATCACAACAGAATATATCTCGAGTGTTTTCATTTAGATTAGGTGTAGACTGTACTCTTTATACTATTATTTACAGACACTCAATAAATCCCATCAAGAATTCAATTTGTTTTATTTACATAATGCCAAATCACAACAGAATATATCTCATGAGTGTTTTCATTTAGATTAGGTGTAGACTGTACTCTTTATACTATTATTTACAGACACTCAACAAATCCCATCAAGAATTCAATTTGTTTTATTTACATAATGCCAAATCACAACAGAATATATCTCATGAGTGTTTTCATTTACATCAGGTCTAGACTGTACTCTTCATACTCTTATTTACAGAGACTAAACAATTCCCATCAACTAGGTGACAGTGGCAAGGAAAACTACCTTTTAACAGGCAGAAACCTCAAGCACAACCAGAACCAGGTTATGACTAGGCAGTCATCTGGGGGCCGGAGAGTACATACAGTAGCACAATGAAAGTTCCACATAAAGATGTACAGTAATAGTAATGCCATAATAATGATAGCAATAATAAGTATAATAGTGATAATGATATCATGATAATAAGACTAAAAATAAAAATAGCAGCAGCAGTTGAGCAGGAATACAGGGGCAGCAGGTGCAACCATAGATTCCAGACTCTACAGCTCCAGAGGCAGAAATACCTGTAGAAAGAGAGAGGGGGAGGGGGGGAGACAGACAGCACACAACTACGGGAAAGGGAAGAAGTAATGGTAGTGGTAATGATGGTAATGCTAATGATATTAATATTCAAAGAAGAAATTGTAATAATAACGATACAAATAATAAGTATTATAATGATAAGACTAATAATGACATTGGCATCAGTGGATATTGAGCAGGAAGACGGGGGCAGCAGATGCAACCATAGATCCAGACTCTACAGCTCCAGAGGCAGAAATACCTGCAGAAAGCGAGACAGACAGAGAGAGAGAGACAGAGAGAGAGAGAGCACACACAACTACGGGAAAGGGAGGAAGTAATGGTAGTGGTAATGATCTTAATATTAAAAGAAGAAATTGTAATAATAACGATACAAATAATAAGTATTATAATGATAAGACTAATAATGACATTGGCATCAGTGGATATTGAGCAGGAAGACGGGGGCAGCAGATGCAACCATAGATCCAGACTACAGCTCCAGAGGCAGAAATACCTGCAGAAAGCGAGAGAGAGAGAGAGAGAGAGAGAGAGAGAGACAGAGAGAGAGAGAGAGACAGAGAGGAGAGAAAGCACACAACTACGGGAACAAGTTCAGTTAGTAACAAACATTAATAGGATAAAAATGCGTACAGATAGAGAGGAAGAGAGAGGAGCGCAATGCGTCATACGAAGTCTCCTGGCAGTCTAGGCCTATAGCAGCATAACTAAGTGGTGGCCCTTGACCACCCCAAGTATAAGATTGGTCAAAGACGAAAGTCTTAAGCCTACAGATGGTGTCTGCCTCTCAAATCCAAAGTGGGTGCTGGTTCCACAGAAAAGGACTTACAAGTGCAAAGATGTACAGTACTGCAGTGACAAAACACTGCAATGTGGCTGTATCTGACTAAGCAGCAAGTTGAAGACTGAGCAGTCTCTCACTGTATTCATAGTCATTTACAGGTGAATAATAAGTTAAATTCATATTTTAATAAATTAGAAATCACTATAGTCATTTATAGCTGAATAATAAGTTAAATTCATAGCCGAATAATAAGATAAATTCATGCTGGTTCCACAGAAGAGGACTTACAAGTGCAAAAATGTACAGTACTGCAGTGACAAAACACTGCAATGTGGCTGTATCTGACTAAGCACAGTTGAAGACTGAGCAGTCTCTCACTGTATCCATAGTCATTTACAGGTGAATAATAAGTTAAATTCATATTTTTACAACGTACAAATTATTATAGTTATTTATAGCTGATTAAGAAGTTAAATTCATATTTTTACAAATTAGAAATTACTATCATTATAGTTGAATAAGTTAAATTCATATTTATAGTGGAATAATAAGTTAAATTCATATTTTTACAACGTACAAATTATTATAGTTATTTATAGCTGATTAAGAAGTTAAATTCATATTTTTACAAATTAGAAATTACTATCATTATAGTTGAATAAGTTAAATTCATATTTATAGTGGAATAATA
>SEMN01001864.1:0-22670 GCA_005408345.1 Macquaria australasica | reverse complement strand
CAGCACTAACCATGATTATTACACCTTGTATTTTTATTACAAATCTTATTTTTTCAGCCTAAAAACATGTTCTTAAGTAAAACCTGCAGACAAAGTGAGTTGAGGAGCTTTAACCTCCTCTACATCCCTGGTTAGCAGGATGAAGGCGCCCTCTTGTGTTGAGCATCAGGTTTCACATTTCACTTGTTGACCTGCTGTGATGTTCACTGCAGGAAGACGTGGACAAACTTCACTGAGCCTTTGGCAGCTTCAAACAACATCAGTAAAGAGAGATTTCAATATATGTGATATCACACTATGTCAGTTTGTTCACAGGAGTCACAGCCTGTAACTCTGATGCTGCATTCAGGTCTCATGGGAAAGATGGTAGAGAAGAGTTTCCACTTTCAAACATTATTCACATCAGCTCTCAGGTTGTAAATAGTATTTGGGAATGTGAGATTTGAGGCTGCAGGTTAAAATGTAGCTGTGATGGTGCAAGAAATCAATCCCAGTTGTCAGGAACTGTAATCATGACTGTTTTAGATGCATTTAGAGGATAAATTAGAAAAACTCCTGGACAAAATGTAGTACCTGGACAGCCTGTCACAAGATGTCTTAATCATGTCTGTATCTCCCTTCTTCATTCTTTGTTTCCACATCTACAGTTTGTGCAGGTTTGTGTATCATCTTCCTTTTGAGGACGTTTCTTCAGATAATTTTGCAAGTCAGGAATGTCGCAGTTTGTCGTAAAGACAGTAAAGTACCATTTAGTTTTGTGTGAAAATGCTCAGTGAACTACATCTCTGGTCTCGCACAATATAGTCCCCAACACCGACATGGCCGTCGATGTTTAACACCATCTTCCTTGGTGTGTTTCATCCAGCGACTCCTGGTCCTTTTATCAGCCGGGAAGCGAAAGAGTGAGCAAGACCCGTTGCAAATGTGTAATTCATGGTACAACTCAAACAGGATCACAAATTTCACTGTCTCCTGCCGTTGACTACCACACATATTATTTCCAAAATAAGGTCCCATGGTGCTCCACCGGAAGTGGAGGGACTTCACCTGTCTATTGAGGTGTTAGAGGGTAGAAAACAAACCCGAATGACTGAGAGCTCATGTGGAAATGAACAAGAGGAGTTGTTGTTTTGCCATAAAGTGCACAAATCCCAAAAGAAAGGATCCTCCCTTTCCCTCCAGTGCTTCTAACCCCTGCTGCATGTTGGGTTAGCATTATCACTGCTACCAGCTACTGTTTCTCACTGTAATTCCATGTCTCGTGCTCGCTAGCCACAGCCGACAGACGTCTGATCAGTGTGTGGTGTGTGGAAATGTGAGGACACTTATTTTATTAGTTTCCAGCTAGTTGCTTTGTTGCTAAAACCCAGAAAATGTCCATATAAGCTGTCATGACACTGTGGCAAAGAATTTCTGCCCCCCTGCTGAACGTGCAGTTGATTGTAATTGATGTGAAAAAACATCTTTTAAACCTCGAACAAATCACTGCATGTCTGAACAAATATTTCTGGATCTCAAAGACACTAAAACCCACAACGCCTGTGATTTTACTGCTTCATTTGTTTGATTTGGATTTACAAACTGCCTGTAGTCAGAAGGCTTCACTGAAACTCAACTGTTCGTCTGGATACTACAGCGGGATGAACCCAAAATAAACAGATCTTGCTGGGATTTAATTGCAATAAACGTATCAAAAGGATGCCGAAATAACTACATCATGATGCCAAACTGTAAAAACATCAGAAGTGATGCTTTGTCAGGTCTGTCCACAAGACAACAAGCAAACAACTTTTAAAATGCTTGTTTTCTCAATGGAGTTCAGCTCGATCAGAGCTATGCTATGGTAACATTGTAGCTGCTCTGTCACACACTCAAAATAACGAAATCTAAATCAGGCATAAATACACATATATATCTACATACTGTGTAACTTAAACTCACATTCATTTATGTTTATTATTGATGATATATTTTATGTAGACACCCACAGTGTGTTCACTGCAGCTCAGTTAAATTAAATGTTTCTGTGCCACAAAATTAGCTGTGAGCTAGTTTGTTAGGTTGCAGCTAGCAGGGCTCATTGGTCCTGATAACATTTTTAGCAAATTAGCAGCAAATTAACAAACAATTCAATAAACACTAGACAAAGACTGCATCCAAAATCACTCCCTTTTTACTATATAGTGCAGTATATTTACCCTACACCACTTTATCTGAGTGTGAAATGTCTGCAATATATAGCGCCTAAAACATTCCCACAATGGGATGAAAAAGTAATGTCCAGGGCACGAACACTACTTTCTGCTAGCAGTCCCAAAACGCAACGTGCCGGATTTTATAGATGCAAAAGTTAACAGGGAGAACGAGGGAGTGATTTCGGACTCAGAAAGCTGTTAAATATCTAAGGTCGAAGGTGAGGGCCGGCGAGGCCTCAGCAGGTGGACTCGGCCATCCTCTCGGGCCGAGCTGATTGACAGGTGCTGGGTGGGGTGAAGACGTCGGGGTCGCTGATGCCCAGCTCGAGGTTGAAGAAGCGGGTGGAGGTGGTGACGCTGCTGTTCCTGGTGTAGGTCTCCTGCACCGGGTAGCAGTCCTTCAGGGTGTAAACGCCCACCCAAAAATCCATGGTTTCCCCCAAAACAAACAAGAAATCATCCAAAACAAAGTCACCGACATTTGCTGTGCTGTTGTCGGGGAGGCCCAAGCAAAGACCAGAGAAAATATTGATATCGTTCACCGTCTGGGTCGCTGCAACGATACACAGAGGAGGCCGAGGTCAACCATCATCCGCTTTTCCAACAGATCAACGCGTGACCTGGTGTGGAGAAAAGCAAAGGGCTGCAGCTTTCTCACAGAGAACAACCTGAGATTTACGGAAGATCTTACTGCTGCTGACAAGGCACTGTGGGAGAAACTCTGGCCATTGATCGCTGCTGCCAAGAAAGAAGGGAAGAAAGCACACTTCGCTGGAACCTGCGTGATAATAGAGGGGAAGGAGATACGTCCATCGCTGCCTCCACTAGAAGCACAACCTACACCTGCTCAGATGGACACTTAAAGACATCTCCGCTGGTCGAATACTCTTCACCGTTTGCACACACACTGTTCATAGGCACAGTCTCATTTAAAGCACTAGTGCCTGGGAGAATATGGTTATACTGTTTCTGGTTCGGTTAGACTTAGTTTTTGATGAGGGATGGGAATTGATTACTTTGATTACAACAATTCTCACACTGTCTTTATCAGTTGTTTCTCTCAATGCCAGGGGATTATGAGAGAGTGTTAAGCGTAAAGCTTTGTTTTTATTTGCACAACAGCAGAAATCTGACCTTTAATTGGTATATATTATTAATATTATATTATTATATAATATATTATATTATATATGAGTCACGTTCAGTGGTAAATGATGGCTCTTTTTGGAAAGCTCAGTGGGGAAACGACATTTGGTTCTCGCATGGTTCAGAAAAATCAGCAGAGGTTGCTATCTTAAAGAATAACTTTAATGGAATTATTTTGCACTCAGAAAGTGACCCTAATGGTCGTTATATGTTATTAATTCATCATATTGATAACATAACTCTCCTTCTTGCCAATCTATATGGGTATAAAACCAAACCTGAGAACGACTTTGTTTGATGTCTTGGTTTCGTACATTGGTTATCAAAATACCCACATTTTTTCTTGTGGGTGGTGACTTCAACATTGCTTTAGATGGTGCTTTAGATCGGTGGCCTCCAAGATCAAATAATTCTTCAGCTTTTAATTTATTGATGTTCATGCAAAAATTCCACTTGGTAGATATATGGAGGGGAAAAAATCCTAACGTTAAACTTTATACATAGAAGTGCAACCTTTATTACTCCATGTCTCACATAGATAATTGGTTAGTTTCTGACTGTTTAGATAGGAATAACATTACTGTTAATATTATAACAACTCCACTTACTGATCATAAAGCTGTGTCGCTCCAAGTCTCTTTCAGGTCCAACACTACTCACACATCCAGAGGCTCTTACTGGAAACTTAACAATTCTGTTTTAAAACATGATTTAGTGATAAAGAAGGTCCAAACATTGATCAAATGTTTTTGGAATAAGGCTTTAATTGATAAATGCTTTTTCAGAAATTGGGAACTTTTTAAATTGGAGGTGATGAAATTTTTAAGAGAGTTGTCTAAATCTAGATTAATTGAAGAAACTAAGGTAATTACTAGAATAACCGCTCTAACTCAAATTATGCCTGAAAATCTACCAGAAAATGACAGACAGGATATAATTTTACAGCTAAATAAATTAAATGAAATATACAGAATGAAAGCAGAGGGAGCCTTTGTGAGGTCAAGAACAAAATGGTTGGAGGAAGGGGAGCAAAACACTGCGTATTTCTTCCAATTAGAAAGATTTTATAGTAAAACTAACTCTATCCAAAAACTCAGTATCAATGGTGTTATTACTGATGAGCCCCATATAGCTAATTACTGCTCCTCATTTTACAGGCATTTGTATGAGTCACAATATAATAAGGTAGCTGCTAAGAGTTTGTTAGGATGTCTCACCGAAACAAAGTCAGTTAAGAATGAGGAGAAAGATTTTTGTGATAGCCCTTTAACTTCAGATGAAGTCCTGTTTGCCATTCATCACTTAAAACGCAATAAATCTCCAGGGGTTGACGGCTTAACCTCTGAATTTTATATTGCTTTTGCAGAGCAACTAGCCCCCTTCCTCCGCGGTGTGTATACAGAAAGCATTGAAAATCAAACTCTCCTTCCCACTTTATCTCAAGGTCTTTTAACTCTTATTCCAAAGCCTAAGAAAGACCCTCTTTACATTGACAACTGGCAGCCAGTTTGCCTTCTTAATAATTATAAAATTCTAGCTCAGATTTTTGCCAAAAGAATAAAAGCAGTTTTTGACCATATTATTGATTGATTGAAGCATAGACAGATATCCAATAACATCAGGCTTGTTCTAGACTGTATTGACTATGCTGATCTTTGCAGCGATGATAGTTTCATTTTGTTTGTAGATTTCTGCAAGGCATTTGACACAGTCGAACACAACTTTATATTTCAGGCCTTGGAGAAATTTGGCTTTGGCACTCACTTTTGTGCAGCTATTAAAACCATGTATAAGAACGCAAATTGTTCAGTTAAGCTGTATGCAGGCACCTCGCCTAGATTTAACTTAAATCGTGGAGTCAGACAGGGCTGCCCTGTCTCGCCATACTTGTTCCTGATTTGTGCCCAATTACTCTCTGATTTTATTAGCTCAGCCTCTTGAAAGGTATCACTATAGCAGAAAATGAGATCATTATTAGTCAGCTGGCCGATGATACTACTTTATTTTTAAAGGATGCTTCACAGGTTTCAGGTGCCATTGATACTATTAAGACTTTTTCTGTACTTAAACATCTATAAGTGTGATCTGCTCGCCCTCAAAAATTGTAATACTCCCTCTGTTTCTACCATCCCTGTGAAGGATTCAGTCACTTACCTTGGGATTGTTATTAACAAAAGCAAAGACACTAGATGCTCTTTGAACTTCAACCCCATCATAGGAAAGGTTCAGAAAAAAATTGGAATTTTATTCCCAACTACTTGTCCTCAAAACCTGGAGGCCTTAAATTTGTTTTACTTTGCAGGTACAGTGTTGAAAAAATCCCCTTAAAATTGTCAAACTTTCACAAACCAATGCTCCTCTCCTGGTCTTTAATTTATGAACATAATTTTCCCCCTCACAGGTATTACATCTGGAACAATAGAGACATTCTATAGAAACACAAGTCTTTCTTCTTGGAAAACTGGTTCGTCCATGGAATTTATCTGGTTAGTCAGCTCTTCAGCTCTACTGGTGCGTTAATGTCACACTCTGAACTTCTAGACAAGTTTGGTGTTCCTCTACCACCTCGGGAATATGCTTTAGTTTTTGATGCAATCCCTTCGGGTGTCGTGATGCTTCTTAAAAACTCAGTAATATCTGAACTGACTTTACTACCACTGGATCCTGTTGTTACGGATGTTGGTCAGATCTGTTTTTCCTCTAAAAAGAGGATCCATTTTGTCAACTGGTTCCAGAAGATCTAAGTCATTTATTTTGGTCCTGTCCCCACTCTTGTATTTTTTGGAAAGATATCTGTACATTTATTTCCCAATATATTGTTTCTGAATTTTCCCTCACCTATGAAAATGTATTGTTTGGCTTCTTTACTTACCCGTCTACCAAAGCAAACCAATATTATATATATATATTATATCATATATATATTATATCATCAACTTGATTGTGTTATTTGCAAAATAATAATAAAAAAAGTTTTTCAACCACAAACCAAATTTCTTAATTGTTTGAAAATGAAGTCAAACAATACATTTCCTCAATCCTATATTCTAAAAATAGGAAAGCTATCAAAACCCTAAATATATGAACTCTGTATAACGTTTCTTTATGAGCTGTTTTATGATCTCTCTCAGTGCTCCGATCCCCTGGAGTTGTTTATGATTTCTGTATGTTCTCTGTTTGCTAATAAAAAGTTTTTTAAAAATTCTTTTTAAAGTATAGAAGCAAAAGTCTGACTTCCCCGTTATAAAATCTTCCATGAATGTATTATAGGAACTGGATACCGGACCCAAACATGGCGCCTATTCAGTCCAATAAGAATTGCTCGCCTGGTGCACAAGCCGAGTGTAGCCTACGTCCGGGTTCTGCGGCCCACTGAATAGGTTAGGGCCATAGACTTTACATTGTGATGATGTCACGCATTTTAAAATCTCTTTTCTCGGCTCGAGGAAGGTTTTACAAATATTAAACCTCCATGGATCAAAAATGAATACTAGAAAGAGTCATAATCGACCTTGTTTGCAGTTGGAGGCGTCGTGTCGTCAGTTTTACAGACGTCTCTTTTATAATGGAGGTCTATGAGGAAAATGCTTTTTGTTTCTCTGTGATGGTGCAATAAATCAATCCCAGTTGTCAGGAACTCTAATCATGACTGTTTTAGATGCATTTAGAGGACAAATTAGAAAAACTTCAGCACAGCAGGCTGTGTTGTGGATTGACAGATTACACCCTGGACACAATAAGTCAGCAGGAGTTTGAATCAAGTCTGGATTCAAACTTTACAACCCAGGATCATCTGGCTGTGAGGTGACAGCGCTAAACACTGAACCTACATGAAAAACTCATTCTGAAGTTTCATCTGCATGAAAATCAACACAACAATAAATGAAACCACCTCAAGTCCACAACTACACAATATATGTTGTCTCATGTGTGTCAGGACTCAACAAAACATCTTCACACCCAAACTGGACCAAATTCAGACTATTTTTCCAGTTCTTTTAAAGTTTGCGTAATAAATCCTCTTTATTGACTAAGTGCACAAAGAAAATGTTGGTTGTAAAAAGCAACAAGTGAAGTTAAACTCTGCTCATTTCTCTGTGTCAAAGCTGTTTCAGTGAAGTTGAAAGGACAGAGACTGACTGACAGATGCTCTTCTGCTCTAAACATGAACACTGTACTTTGTGGTGTTTCAGGAGGAAAACTGCCTCAGTTCTTCTCTCATATTAGTTTGACATTTTCTCCGTCAGCTTTGTATGAAACCCTGGAATGAAGACGAGGAGAAAATACTTTGTTCATGTTTGTTTATTCATCATGTAAACCTTCAGTTTGTTCACACATCCCATCAGTAAAGTCTGTTCAATGACTCTTGTTCAATGATTTCATGTACAGATTCACTTCATCCACACAATCAATTTGTTTGACCAGAATCTCATAATGAAGAATCTCCTTATTGATTATGATCAAGATAATTACAGTTATCATAGTCATAGTCCCTCATTTGAGAACAATAAATAAAGGTCTGGTGATTGATTGACAGGTGAAGAAATGCCACAACAATCAGCTCTCAGCAACAAACATGAAGACAAAATAAGTTGAAGATTTAAAACAGAATTTAACCCACTGTCCCTTAAATGACTATTTGAGTTTACAGAACTCAGCAGTGACTCCATAATAAAACCACAGTCCAGCATAGAGAGGCTGAGTGAATGTGGTCTGGACTCTGTGGAGGAGAGTCATGGTTTCCTTCACGCTGTAGAAGGACAGAATACCTGCACTGTGATCCAGGTACACTCCTACTCTGGGGGACCGAGGACCTGAGACGGGAGTTTTTACATCATTGTACCGAAACTTATAATTGTTTTTGTAACAATCCAACGCCCAAGACTTGTCATTCAATCCAAATCCACGTTCATTCCAGCTCCCTGCTCTGCTGATATTCTTGTATGCGACTGCTACACGAACTCCATCCCCGCTCCACTCCACCTCCCAGTAACAACGTCCAGTCAGACTCTCTCTACTCAGGACCTGCCCATATTGAGCAAATCTGTCTGGGTGACAAGGATAAGACTGTTGTTGTCTCATTACTGTTGCTTTTCTGTTCCCCTCAGATAATAACAGACATGTGTGTGCTGTGTTTGGATCCAGTGCGATTTTACATGAATATTTTAAGAATCCAGCTCTGGACTTGGGCTCTGGTTGTGGCAGTAAAACCACCTTCACATCTTTCTCTCTGTCCTGGATTCTCTGCTGGATGTTTTGTCGACTCACCTCGAGCTCTCTCTGCCTCTCAGTCCTTTCTGCTGCAGCTGAGACTGTGTCGTGGCCTTTATGTTCATCCACAGCGCAGAGATAACAGATACACTGCTGATCAGTACCGCAGAACATCTTCATCACCTCATCATGACGAGAGCAGATGTTCTCCTGGAGCTTCTTGGAGGGCTCCACCAGCTTGTGTTTCTTTAATGGAGCTGCATCGTAATGAGGCTGGAGGTGTTTCTCACAGTAAGAGGCCAGACAGACCAGACAGAACTTGAGAGCTTTCAGTTTTCTCCCAGTGCAGACATCACAGGCCACATCTTCAGGTCCAGCATAGCAGTGATCAGCAGGAGCAGCTTGGAGTCCAGTCTTCTTCAGTTCCTCCACTAAAACTGCTAACATGGTGTTTTTCAGCAGGACAGGCCTCGGTGTGAAGGTCTGCCTGCACTGAGGGCAGCTGTGGATTTTCTTCTCCTCCTCTTCATCCCAGTGAGTTTTAATACATTTCATGCAGTAGCTGTGTCCACAGGCAGTAGTCACCGGATCCTTCAGTAGATCCAGACAGATCGAACAGGAGAAGGTTTCCCGGTCCAGCTGAACTTCTTTCTGAGCCATTTCACGTCTCAGTGGCAACGACTTCAGTGTAGATCTGAAGGAGGGAACACGGACATATGAGTTATGGGCAGAGTGGAGCTCACTGTTTGAGTTTTACCCCGAAAAATGTGGAGAAATAAGTGATACTGTGATTTTTCCTCAGTGAGAAGGAAAAAACAAGGGTGTCTGTCATATTATGCTCCTGCACTGTGGTAAATATAATGTATATTCCTATCGCTTTAATCTATAAAACCCCGTTTGATAGTTAACGTTACAAACACAGCGTGATGCAGTAACTTTAACGGCAAACGGATCAATACGAGGCTTCGTACTAAAATATGACCAATTCTACTTATTATTATATATTATATCAAACAGAGGGAATTAGAAACAGAGGCCTGCCTCTAATACGAGACTGCTTCAAGATAAAAACAGGTCTGTTATTTTGTGCAGTTCCTGGAAATAAACTCTCACTATTTGATGCAATACGGTAAATAAACTATTTAAACCTCCTTGAATTAGCTGGAAAACGCACCGTCACAAAGCCGAAAACAGCCGTTTTTCTTGTTGGAGATACGTGGTTCTCACAGGACAGCGACGGTACAAACATGTGCTGATAAACTGTTTATATCGCCGTTAAAATTGGCTCAACCTCACAGCAGGAAAATGCTAAATACGCATTAATGCAGCTCACAAACACACTTTAACAGTTTCTACTCTGACAAAACTTAACTCTAACTTAGTCAAACGTGTTAGCAGGTTATTACAGCCACATTAACTCTGTTTAAGATCCACAACATACCTGAAAGATGGGAGAAATAATCACGAGAGCAGCAGGTGATGTTTCCTCAGCGAGAACTTCAGCTGGATGAAGAAAACCCGCCGGTTTCCCCCAGGTAAATATACCTGCAGGTAGTGGGCGGAGACAGAAGCAATCGATCTCTGTAGATCACAGGTTAAACTATTACATCTTAAACATAAAGAAGAAATTAAACAACGTCAAATAAACACTCTTTTAGTGTTTTAACCAATTTCTCTTTTTCAACGTGACAGATTTTAACTGTTTTGAACGACTTTATGGTTTTAGTCAATCCTCATAAATGTTACTTATGAATGTATAATCACATATTTTAACACATTACAGACCATGGATTTACTTTTCCTTAAAACTTGTAACAGACTATGAGCGTATTATCTTTTAATTTGACACAAGAGCAGGAAAAAAGAGGGTTTATCAAGCTTTGATTCATCCCAGGAAGAAGAGCAGTTTGAGAGATACTGTGTGTTTACAACAGAGCTCATCTCTCATTTAGAAACACTGGTCTCTTCAGCTTTTAGGAGGTAAAGACAGATAAATGAGTCACTGCTGTAAAGATGATGAAGCTGCAATAATATAATGAAACTATAATGATGAAGAGTTGAGAAAACAGTAAAAGGTGTATTTTAATGTGAGATGCATTTTAACAAATAAATCAAATAAGTTACTTGTTCAACTCTGAATCCCACAGGACATGAATGTGTTGCTCACAGTCGGCTGAAGGACCCCCCCCCCATGTAACTTGCAGACTGTACAAGGAAGCTTTTAATGGAGAAATGTAAGACTTGACATGATGCCAGTTGTGTAAAAAATAGTGTTCTTATTGTAATCTACTGTTGGAGAGTTGTGCGCTCAGCTCCCTCATGTTCTCATTATTCTGCCAGGACCTGCAAACAATTCTGGCAGCAGTTGTTGGAGCTGAATAAACAATTTACATGCATAAAGGAGGAGAGACTGGGGAAACTGGTTCTGGCAGGTAAAGTTGTGAAGACGTACAAATAGTTCAGCTATTGCTGGTGGCACCAAGCCGTTGAGGATGGCCATTAGGATGCTAATGCCTGAGTGCTTTATGGGGTTAGAGACAAAGCAGATCCAGGTTGGGTAGAACAACAACACAAATTGCCCATCCCACCTGATCATCTGCGATCACTCAGTCGAGTATCATTGTCCTCCTGTTGGTGAAATGGATCATTTGTGGGTCTCCCATGATTACGTTGACATGTCTGTGGTTTGTTATGAAAGTCAAGAACATTATTTGGCACCTTTGATTGTAATATTCCAGAGTCTTTTTCTCTGTTCATTAGGAGATGTGTGATTTTATGTGAGATTCATTCGCACAAATAAATCAAATACGTTACTTGTTCAGATCTGAATCCCACAGGACACCAGATCATTTGACTCTGCAGTTAAGTTGGTGACAGTATTGGTGAACATGAAAAAAATGTTTTTTTATTCATATTATTCAGGTTTTTGCCAACAACATCTGATCTTCTCCACATCCTTCTTCTTTTATAAGGCACTGTGTTTACTTTGGTTTATATTGTGATGTTATTTCTAGAGAGCCAAGTCCCCTGCACTGCTTTTGAGTAATTGTATAGAACATAAATGACAAACATACCTACTGGCTGCATATACATATACCCCGATCAGCCATAACATTATGACCACTGACAGGAGAAGTGAAGAACATTGATTATCTCCTTACAATGGCACCTGTCAGTGGGGGGGATATATTAGGCAGCAAGTGAACATTTTGTCCTCGAAGTTGATGTTGGAAGCAGGAAAAATGGGCAAGTGTAAGGATGTGAGCGACTTTGACAAGGACCAAACTGTGATGGCTAGACGACTGGGTCAGAGCATCTCCAGAACTGCAGCTCTTGTGGGGTGTTCCCGGTCTGCAGCGGTCAGTACCTACCAAAAGTGGTCCAAGGAAGGAAAACCGGTGAACCGGCGACAGGGTCATGGACGGCCAAGGCTCATTGATGCGCGTGGGGAGCGAAGGCTGGCCCGTGTGGTCCGATCCAACAGAAGAGCTACTGTAGCTCAAACTGCTGAAAAAGTTAACGCTGGTTCTGATAGAAAGGTGTCAGAACACACAGTGCATCGCAGTTTGTTGTGTATGTGGCTGCGTAGCCGCAGACCAGTCAGGGTGCCCAGGTGGTCACAATATTATGGCTGATCGGTGTATATATACTGTGTATATATATGTATATATATATATATATATATACACTATTTGGTCTAGACTATAATTCAGTGTTATTGTTCATCGTCTTTCAGTATTTACACTCAACAGAGGGAAAAAATCCAATCAATTTCCATTGCTTGAGCTTCTATTACTCTTTGAATGGTACCTAATGTAATTCTGACCCTTGAACAATAATCTCCCTATGGTTCTAGGACAGTGACCATTTTGGTGTGAACTCTTGTTAAGGGGGCTCTTGAGAAGGGTTATGTTACTTCTTGGTGACGGACTAACAGGATGTCTTATACTTTCTTTCATTTTTATGTTTCAGATGAGCGTCAACAGTATTGTCTCTGGAGTCCAGCAGTATCAAACTGCTCTTCTGAATACCTTGAGGGACACAATTAAGAGGATCTTCAAAAGACATTCAGGCAGTACGGAGCAGCTCCAAGAGGAGGCACTGGAGACATTGGACAATTTTCAGGATCCTTTTCATTTTTCATTTTCATGAGTTTCATGAAATGGAAGACATGTAAAAACTTCACTGAGCCTTTGGCAGCTTCAAACAACATCAGTAAAGAGAGATTTCAATATATGTAATATCACACTATGTCAGTCTGTTCACAGGAGTCGCAGCCTGTAACACTGATGCTGCATTCAGGTCTCATGGGAAACATGGTAGAGAAGAGTTTCCACTTTACAAACATTATTCACATCAGCTCTCAGGTTGTAAATATTATCTGGGAAGGACGAGGCAGAGGGGAAAGACAGTGGTGGTGGAAGGTTGGGGGGGTGATTCCAGGTGTGGTATTGTTGGGTCCTTGACCGAGAGGGCAGGCAGAGCAGGTGTTGATTGTCCATTCATCGTGAGGGGAGGAATTGATGGGTCATTGATTATGAGGGGAGTTGTTGATGAGTCTGTTATTGTTGAGGAAGATGGGGGGGGGGGGGTGACCAGATTGTGGGGACAACTAGAAGATCCAATGTCAAACCTATTGAAGAACAGGTTTAACTCGTTGGCACGTGACAGGCTGCCCTCCAACGGTCCATCAGTAGACTGTTTGAAGCCTGTTATGGTCTTCATGCCCTGCCACACATCCTTCACATTGTTCCTCCTTAACTGGTCCTCAATCTTTGACTTGTATGCCCTCTTTCCATTCCTGATGGCCACCTTCAGCTCCTTCTGGACCCTCTTTGTCCTGTCCCTATCACCGTCCCTGAAGGCCCTCTTCTTCTCGTTAAGCAGGACCTTCAGATCACTGGTAATCCAGGGCTTGTTGTTTGGATAACATCTCACCTGTTTTGTGGGCAAGATGTTGTCCTCACAGAACTTGATGTAGTCAGTGAAGCACTCAGTGGAACCTTCGATATCATCACCATAGGCATCACTGATGAAACTCCAGTCTGTAGTTCCAGGGCAGCCCTGCAGGGTTTCATTGGCTGCCTGTGACCATTTCTTCAGTGATCTAGTGGTCGCAGGTAGCCGCTGAACCTTTGGCTGGCAGAGGGGTGAGAGAAGCACCAGATTGTGGTCCGATCTACCAAGTGGCGGGAGGGCAGAGGAACAGTATGCATCCTTAGTATTAGCATACAGTAAGTCCAAAGTCTTATTCTCCCTGGTTGTGCACTTGACAAATTGCTTGAAGGTGGGGAGGGATGAAGAGAGAGAGGCATGGTTGAAGTCTCCCGAGATTGCAATGAAAGCATCCGGGTTCTGTGTTTGTAGCCGGGCAATCAGCGAGTGAATAACATCGCACGCCGTCGTCGCGTCCGCTGAATGGAACTGGACTGAAAAGAATGATAACATTTGCATTGGTTTCAAAGATGTTTCCTCAAAGTTTGAATGCTTCACATAGCATCTGCTGTCTATAACAAACGAAGGAGCATTGTGCCATGTTGAAACGGTGTGATCACCGTACAGGTTCACGTCTTTTACACTCAAATTGATCAGTGGTGAACCGTGGCCCTGGGCCTTCAATAGGACCCTGGGACCACACGTGGCAATAAACAGTCAAACAAAGCAATAAAACCAATAGCAAGAGCACTATATGTCACATGGAAGTTCAGCATATTAAAGCTTTATTTGCCCTAAATGTCTTCACAACACACAAAGCTGGCTATATGACATCACTACATTTAATTATGACATGTAAAATGACAGATTATTATGTGAAAACTAACAAAACAAGCAAATCAGATTTATTCACATATGTTTAGCTGGAAAGTAAATTGGATCCAATCCTAATCCACTGTTTTTTGTGTTTGTTTGATCTTAGACACACTTTCATTTCAATGTAGAGTTAATATCTGCCTGCCAGGAGTAAAGGCAGCAATGTCATACAAACAAGTCACATGTAGATGTCTCATGCTGACCAGCCAACACCTCTTGAGGTCAAACTGGAGAAAGCACCCGCTTCTTTGTCAGCTATGCTCAGCCATTTACTGTGGCAATACAACTACAGTACATTTCCTACAACTTCCATAGAAAACTGTGATTATTAAATGATCAAACTAATTTGTTTATTTCTCAGTGAAATGTGTCTTGACTGCATGCTGTTATAGGAAAATGAATGACAAATGTACCCATTTCATACTGACTCATGTGCCTGAACACTGCAACACCCAACATGAATTCAAACATAGCAAAAATTACGACGCAAAACAAAGGTCAACCTAAAATCAGAGTTACAGATCTAACTATACAAATTCCAACAGACTGACAGTGCTCACAATGAGACCAGCACAGTTAACAACCTGCAACTTGTGCTCATAAAGCAGTCAGCAAAGACATCCTGCTTCCTGATGGCAGGGGAGCAAAGATGTAAAGTTTTCAGAAACAGCTTCAACCAAATATACTGCAGTGACCTTATCAAAAGTTGCCCAGAACAAGGCAACGAGTACATTCATATTCCTCATTCAGCAGAGAAATGGAAACTGAGTTACTGGGCAGTAACTCATCAACCAAGCAAAGCTCCATGTATGTATCCTGGGACACAAAATCAACTGGTATGTATAGGTTTGCAGAACCATTTCTTAGTATCCCTTCTAGTCAAAAGCTACCTCACCAACCCTTAACTTACTGCCATGGCAGATGCATTATACTTGTACCCCCACATAGTGGCCAAAAATGAACATTACTCGTCACCGAAGCGTCATATAATTTAACACGTAGCTTTTTCATCACAACAAGTGATGGCATAACCTTTTCATTTCAGTGACGTAGTTCCTTAACTCTCGCTCAGTAAAAAGAACTGCTCTTTGTTAAGTCAAAAATGTATATCAGTTTAATTGATAGATGGAAGTGTTAAGCTCAAGACAAATTGCTGCTTAAACTAGTTAAAAGAAATCTATCAGCAATAATGTGAATTTATGACTGGACCTGTTATAAGCTGCACATTTTCCATATGTTGTTGAAGTTCAAATAGTTCACGTGTTGAGTGACGGCTGAGAAAACTTGCCAGGAACAACAGAAATCTCCACCAACCATAAATGATTCTGTCCTAACGACTTAAAATAAGACTTAACATGTTGCTTTCAGACATCGAGTCCATCTGATGTTTATTCTGATTGAACTGAACGCAGCATTTCATGTAGATATGATTTTAAAATATTTCTTAAAGGACTTCTCTACTGGAAAAGGTGGAGTCAGTTTCCCTGTGATGGTGCAATAAATTAATCCCAGTTGTCAGGAACTCTAATCATGACTGTTTTAGATGCATTTCTTTGGTGCCAATTGAGAATCAATTCCAAAACCTCTTGCTCTTCTGCTCTAAACATGAACACTGGACTTTGTGGTGTTTCAGGAGGAAAACTGCCTCAGTTCTACTCTCATATTAGTTTGACATTTTCTCCATCAGCTTTGTATGAAACCCTGGAATAAAGACGAGGAGAAAATACTTTGTTCGTGTTTGTTTATTCATCATGTAAATCTTCAGTTTGTTCACACATCCCATCAGTAAAGTCTGTTCAATGACTCTTGTTCAATGATTTCATGTACAGATTCACTTCATCCACACAATCAGTTTGTTTGACCAGAATCTCAGCTATGTCAAAGAACATAATAAAGAATCTCCTTATTGATTATGATCACGATAATTAGTTTTATAACACCTCATAGTCCCTCAATTGTACATCGATTTAAACAACAACAAATAAATGTAAATGTGATTATAATTTTCTTCACAAAGTGGTGAGAACAACATATGTAGGATAAAGGAAGGTCTGGTGCTTTCTCTCTTCAGACCCATGCAGTGGAAGAGAAACAACAACATACAAATACATCAATACAAGTATTCATCAATCATTTAGAGCTCAGAGAAGTTTCCATCTTCATGCAGAGAAATGTCAGTTCAGGTGAACAAAACTCATCCTGAGCAGTGACAGCCTCCATGGCTAAACAGCCACAGGAAGGAGCGCCACCTAAAGAAACTCCAACAGCTACACAACAACTAATGAGGAGACGTCAAAGCACCGCCCATAATGTTTGACTGACAGGTGAAGAAATGCCTCAACAATCAGCTCTCAGCAACAAACATGAAGACAAAATAAGTTGAAGATTAAAACACAGAATTTAACCCACTGTCCCTTAAATGACTTCTGACTATTTGAGTTTACAGAACTCAGCAGTGACATCAGAAGTACAGTAACGAAGCCAAAGTCCAGCATAGAGAGGCTGAGTGAATGTGGTCTGGACTCTGTGGAGGAGAGTCATGGTTTCAGAGACACTGTAGAAGGACAGAATACCTGCACTGTGATCCAGGTATACTCCTACTCTGGAGGACCGAGGACCTGAGACGGGAGTTTGGACATCGTTGTACCAAAAGTTATAATTATTTGCGTCACAATCTAATGCCCAAGATTTGTCATTTTGTCCAAATCCACATTCATTCCTGCTCCCTGCTCTGCTGATATTCTTGTATGCGACTGCTACACGAACTCCATCCCCGCTCCACTTCACCTCCCAGTAACAACATCCAGTCAGACTCTCTCTACTCAGGACCTGAAACCATTTGATGAATCTCTTTGGGTGACTAGAATAAGACTGTTGTTGACTCATTAATGTTGCTTTTCTGTTCCCCTCAGATAATAACAGCTGTGTGTTTGCTGTGTTTGGATCCAGTGTGATTTCTCGTGAATATCTTAAGAATCCAGATCTGGTCTTGGGCTCTGGTTGTGGCAGTAAAACATCCACTTCAGTCACTGTCAGTGAGATGTTTGTCCATTTCTCCCTCAGAACGTCCTGTAGTTTATCTCTGACTTCTGACACAGCCGCTGTCACGTCCTCAAAGTAGCTCAGAGGACGGATATTGATGCTGGATGAGTCTGTAGGTTCACTGAGTCGTGACAGTGAGGGGTAGTTGTGTAGAAACTGGTTGTGATCCTCTGTGTGTGACAGCTGCTTCAGCTCAGCGTCTTTCCTCTTCAGCTCAGTGATCTCCTGCTCCAGCTTCTCCTGAAGCTCTTTGACTCGACTCACTTCAGTTTCCTGCTGGGATCTGAGCTGCTGCTTCACATCAGAGCTTCTTTTCTCCATGAGACGGATCAGCTCAGTGAAGATCTTCTCACTGTCCTCCACTGCTTTATCAGCAGAGCGATTGATAGCCTCCACCTCCTCTTGAAGCACCTTCACATGTTTCTCTCTGTCCTGGATTCTCTGCTGGATGTTTTGTCGACTCACCTCGAGCTCTCTCTGCCTCTCAGTCCTTTCTGCTGCAGCTGAGACTGTGTCGTGGCCTTTATGTTCGTCCACAGAGCAGAGATAACAGATACACTGCTGATCAGTACGGCAGAACATCTTCATCACCTCATCATGACGAGAGCAGATGTTCTCCTGGAGCTTCTTGAAGGGCTCCACCAGCTTGTGTTTTTCAAAGGCAGGTGATTCATAATGAGGCTGGAGGTGTTTCTCACAGTAAGAGATCAGACAGACCAGACAGGACTTTAGGGCTTTCAGTTTTCTCCCAGTGCAGACATCACAGGCCACATCTTCAGGTCCAGCATAGCAGTGATCAGCAGGAGCAGCTTGGAGTCCAGTCTTCTTCAGTTCCTCCACTAAAACTGCTAACATGGTGTTTTTCAGCAGGACAGGCCTCGGTGTGAAGGTCTGCCTGCACTGAGGGCAGCTGTGGATTTTCTTCTCCTCCTCTTCATCCCAGTGAGTTTTAATACACTTCATGCAGTAGCTGTGTCCACAGGGAATAGTCACCGGATCCTTCAGTAGATCCAGACAGATCGAACAGGAGAAGGTTTCCCGGTCCAGCTGAACTCCTTTCTGCGCCATTTCACCTCTCAGTGGCAACGACTGTCTGAGTGTCACTTTCTCAGAAGTGAAACTAGTTTGAGCTCTGATCTAAACAGCATGTGTTTCTGCAGTGAATGGGGCCTGTCAGCTCTTTACTTCACCACATGTTGGTTACACCCATCTTCAAACTGTAGATCTGAAGGAGGAACAAGGACATATATGGACAGAGTGGAGCTGGCTGTGTTTGAGAGCAGGAAGAAGAGGGAGGGCTTATCAGGCTTTGATTCATTCCAGGAAGAGGAGCGGTCTGAGAGAGATACTGTGTATTTAACACTTGTTTACAACAGAGCTCATCTCTCATTTAAAAACACTGGTCACTTCAGCTTTTAGGAGGTAAACTCTTCTTAGAATCAGAGGTTTGGAGATGGCTCTTCTCTTCTGTTCTCCTAAAATACAGTTTGATTAAAGACTTGAATGATTACAATCATTCAAACACAGTAGATGCTGAATAGAGAAATAAATGAAGTAGGTTACTTGTTGCAACTCTGAATCCCACAGGACCTGAATGCACCAGATCATGTGGCTCTGCAGTGAAGTTGGAGACTGTATTGACTGAATGAATCTGCAAAATTAGCAGTTTTATACAAATCTGATCAGTTTTGTCACAATGAACCAACTTTACCAACTTTAGCAGTTACGTTCTCACCGTACCAGTAAAGTTTTTAAGTTTTACTGATTAGTGTCGATACAAAACATTTACACAAAAGCATCAACGTTAAAACAACCCAAACACACTGTAGTGAACCTGAACTTTAGTAACTGGAAGCAGAAGCTGAAATTAGTGAAGAATAAACCAGAACTATTAATAAATGTCAAACAAGGCAGATTACTGTCCTTATAATGAGGACAGAGTTCAGCCTGAATAAACAAACACAAACTGCATAAAATCAGTCTGTTAGCACCATTTTACAAAAGAAAAGCAATAATTTCTTCACTTTATTTCTCTTAAAATATGAAGTCCTAATATCTTACAGCAGTTTCACAGCACTAACCATGATTATTACACCTTGTTTTTTTATTACAAATCTTATTTTTTCAGCCTAAAAACATGTTCTTAACTAAAACCTGCAGACAAAGTGAGTTGAGGAGCTTTAACCTCCTCTACATCCCTGGTTAGCAGGATGAAAGCGCCCTCTTGTGTTGAGCATCAGGTTTCACATTTCACTTGTTGACCTGCTGTGATGTTCACTGCAGGAAGACGTGGACAAACTTCACTGAGCCTTTGGCAGCTTCAAACAACATCAGTAAAGAGAGATTTCAATATATGTGATATCACACTATGTCAGTTTGTTCACAGGAGTCACAGCCTGTAACTCTGATGCTGCATTCAGGTCTCATGGGAAAGATGGTAGAGAAGAGATTCCACTTTACAAACATTATTCACATCAGCTCTCAGGTTGTAAATAGTATTTGGGAATGTGAGATTTGAGGCTGCAGGTTAAAATGTAGCTGTGATGGTGCAAGAAATCAATCCCAGTTGTCAGGAACTCTAATCATGACTGTTTTAGATGCATTTAGAGGATAAATTAGAAAAACTTCAGCACAGCAGGCTGTGTTGTGGATTGACAGATTACACCCTGGACAAAATGTAGTATCTGGACAGCCTGTCACAAGATGTCTTAATCATGTCTGTATCTCCCTTCTTCATTCTTTGTTTCCACATCTACAGTTTGTGCAGGTTTGTGTATCATCTTCCTTTTGAGGACGTTTCTTCAGATAATTTTGCAAGTCAGGAATGTCGCAGTTTGTCGTAAAGACAGTAAAGTACCATTTAGTTTTGTGTGAAAATGCTCAGTGAACTACATCTCTGGTCTCGCACAATATAGTCCCCAACACCGACATGGCCGTCGATGTTTAACACCATCTTCCTTGGTGTGTTTCATCCAGCGACTCCTGGTCCTTTTATCAGCCGGGAAGCGAAAGAGTGAGCAAGACCCGTTGCAAATGTGTAATTCATGGTACAACTCAAACAGGATCACAAATTTCACTGTCTCCTGCCGTTGACTACCACACATATTATTTCCAAAATAAAGTCCCATGGTGCTCCACCGGAAGTGGAGGGACTTCACCTGTCTATTGAGGTGTTAGAGGGTAGAAAACAAACCCGAATGACTGAGAGCTCATGTGGAAATGAACAAGAGGAGTTGTTGTTTTGCCATAAACTGCACAAATCCCAAAAGAAAGGATCCTCCCTTTCCCTCCAGTGCTTCTAACCCCTGCTGCATGTTGGGTTAGCATTATCACTGCTACCAGCTACTGTTTCTCACTGTAATTCCATGTCTCGTGCTCGCTAGCCACAGCCGACAGACGTCTGATCAGTGTGTGGTGTGTGGAAATGTGAGGACACTTATTTTATTAGTTTCCAGCTAGTTGCTTTGTTGCTAAAACCGAGAAAATGTCCATATAAGCTGTCATGACACTGTGGCAAAGAATTTCTGCCCCCCTGCTGAACGTGCAGTTGATTGTAATTGATGTGAAAAAACATCTTTTAAACCTCGAACAAATCACTGCATGTCTGAACAAATATTTCTGGATCTCAAAGACACTAAAACCCACAACGCCTGTGATTTTACTGCTTCATTTGTTTGATTTGGATTTACAAACTGCCTGTAGTCAGAAGGCTTCACTGAAACTCAACTGTTCGTCTGGATACTACAGCGGTATGAACCCAAAATAAACAGATCTTGCTGGGATTTAATTGCAATAAACGTATCAAAAGGATGCCGAAATAACTACATCATGATGCCAAACTGTAAAAACATCAGAAGTGATGCTTTGTCAGGTCTGTCCACAAGACAACAAGCAAACAACTTTTAAAATGCTTGTTTTCTCAATGGAGTTCAGCTCGATCAGAGCTATGCTATGGTAACATTGTAGCTGCTCTGTCACACACTCAAAATAACGAAATCTAAATCAGGCATAAATACACATATATATCTACATACTGTGTAACTTAAACTCACATTCATTTATGTTTATTATTGATGATATATTTTATGTAGATACCCACAGTGTGTTCACTGCAGCTCAGTTAAATTAAATGTTTCTGTGCCACAAAATTAGCTGTGAGCTACTTTGTTAGGTTGCAGCTAGCAGGGCTCATTGGTCCTGATAACATTTTTAGCAAATTAGCAGCAAATTAACAAACAATTCAATAAACACTAGACAAAGACTGCGTCCAAGATCACTCCCTTTTTACTATATAGTGCACTATATTTACCCTACACCACTTTATCTGAGTGTGAAATGTCTGCAATATATAGCGCCTAAAACATTCCCACAATGGGATGAAAAAGTAATGTCCAGGGCACGAACACTACTTTCTGCTAGCAGTCCCAAAACGCAACGTGGCGGATTTTATAGATGCAAAAGTTAACAGGGAGAACGAGGGAGTGATTTCGGACTCAGAAAGCTGTTAAATATCTAAGGTCGAAGGTGAGGGCCGGCGAGGCCTCAGCAGGTGGACTCGGCCATCCTCTCGGGCCGAGCTGATTGACAGGTGCTGGGTGGGGTGAAGACGTCGGGGTCGCTGATGCCCAGCTCGAGGTAGAAGAAGCGGGTGGAGGTGGTGACGCTGCTGTTCCTGGTGTAGGTCTCCTGCACCGGGTAGCAGTCCTTCAGGGTGTAAACGCCCACCCAAAAATCCATGGTTTCCCCCAAAACAAACAAGAAATCATCCAAAACAAAGTCACCGACATTTGCTGTGCTGTTGTCGGGGAGGCCCAAGCAAAGACCAGAGAAAATATTGATATCGTTCACCGTCTGGGTCGCTGCAACGATACACAGAGGAGGCCGAGGTCAACCATCATCCGCTTTTCCAACAGATCAACGCGTGACCTGGTGTGGAGAAAAGCAAAGGGCTGCAGCTTTCTCACAGAGAACAACCTGAGATTTACGGAAGATCTTACTGCTGCTGACAAGGCACTGCGGGAGAAACTCTGGCCATTGATCGCTGCTGCCAAGAAAGAAGGGAAGAAAGCACACTTCGCTGGAACCTGCGTGATAATAGAGGGGAAGGAGATACGTCCATCGCTGCCTCCACTAGAAGCACAACCTACACCTGCTCAGATGGACACTTAAAGACATCTCCGATGGTCGAATACTCTTCACCGTTTGCAAACACACTGTTCATAGGCACAGTCTCATTTAAAGCACTAGTGCCTGGGAGAATATGGT
>SEMN01001863.1:0-22686 GCA_005408345.1 Macquaria australasica | reverse complement strand
AATACTAATAACAACAGCAACAACAGCAATAGCATCAGCGGGTGCAGAGCAGGAGCACGGGGGCAGCAGGCTGCAGCAACCACAGACCCAGACTCCACAGCTCCAGAGGCAGAAACACCTGCAGAAAGCAACAGAAGGGGAGGGAGAGAGAGAGAGAGGAGAGAAAGCACACAACTACGGGAAGAAGTTGAATTAATAACAAGCATTGGTGGGATATGAGGGCTTACAGATGGAGAGGAAGAGGAGGAGAAAGGAGCTCAGTGCATCATAGGAAGTCCCCCGGCAGTCTAGGCCTATAGCAGCATAACTAAGGGGTGGCTCAGGGGTCACCTGAGTCAGTCCTACTATAAGCTTTATCAAAGAGGAAAGTCTTAAGCCTACTCTTAAATGTGAGGAGGTTGTCCACCTCCCGTACACAAACTGGGATCTGGTTCCACAGGAGAGGAGCTTGATAGCTGAAGGCTCTGGCTCCCATTTTACTTTTAGAGACTCTAGGAACCACAAGGAACCCTGCATTCTGGGAGCACAGTGCTCTAGTGGGGTAATAGGGTACTATGAGCTCTTTAAGATATGATGGTGCCTGACCATTTAGGGCTTTGAAGGTGAGGAGAAGGATTTTAAATTATATTCTTGATTTTACAGGGAGCCAGTGTAGAGAAGCTAATATTGGAGAAATATGTTCTCTTTTTCTGGTTCTTGTCAGTAAACGTGCCGCAGCATTCTGAATCAGCTGGAGAGTCTTAAGGGACTTATTGGGGCAGCCTGATAATAGAGAGTTGCAATAGTCCAGCCTAGACGTAACAAATGCATGGACTAGTTTTCTGCATCTTTTTGAGACAGGATGTGCCTGATTTTTGCAATGTTACGTAAATGAAAAAAGGGCTCTTGAAGTTTGTTTTATTTGGGAGTTAAAGGACATATCCTGATCAAAGATAATTCCGAGATTCCTTACGGTTTCGCTGGAGGCCAGGGCAATACCATCTAGAGAAACTATATCTTTAGATAATGTGTTTCAAAGGTGTTCGGGGCCAAGTACAATAACTTCGGTTTTGTCTGAGTTTAACATCAGAAAATTGCAGGTCATTCAGGTTTTTATGTCCTTAAGGCATGCTTGAAGTTTAGCTAATTGATTGGTTTCATCTGGCTTGATCGATAAATACAATTGGGTATCATCTGCATAACAATGAAAATTTATGGAGTGCTTCCTAATAATATTGCCTAAAGGAAGCATATACAAGGTAAATAGAATTGGTCCAAGCACAGAACCTTGTGGAACTCCGTGACTAACTTTGGCGTGCAATATATCTATATATATATATCAAGATATATATATATATATATATATATATATATATATCTATATCTATATCTATATATATCTATATCTATATCTATATATCTATATCTATATATTATATATATATTATATCTATCTATATCTATATATATCTATCTATATATATCGAATATAAATACTCATCATAAAAAGAATAAATATTTCATCATACCTAAAGGGATCACCTACAGTATATAACAACCCCACGCTGTCCAAACAATTAGGGAATAAGAAGCACATATGTATGGGCATAATGTCACACAGGTGTGCAGTAATATGCTTCATGATATGAAATAAGTGAAACGTTATACATTAGGAAGTGTACCAAAATTATTAGAAGTTGAGGGGAGTTGTCAGAAATGATGTCCTCCTTTTGGGAGGGTAGTCTAATTTCTTTAGGAGAACAGGGAAGGGTCTTTTCATCCCAGATTTTTATTTTCACCTGTGAGATTTATTGTGTATATAATAAGTATATATTTATTTATTTAATTTGAACAGTGTTTATTTTGAGCTCCTATACATGTAATAGTAAGGAACTTTGATATGTTGTTAAAAAAGTGTTAAGTGCCTGATGTAACAAAACAGTTAAATGCTACAGAGCTGTATTTGGTTGGAGAATGTTAATATTGGAATGTTATGCAGTTTAAAGGTAAAATATTACTGTGACATTTGGCTATATCCTAATGGTTTTACACTGAAGATGTTTTATATTTCTCTGCAAGTGATAGATATGCCCGAATTAATTGTGTTAGTTCAGAATTATTGCAGACTAGACATTGTTTCCTTTAAGTACAGTTGAGTATTGCTGTAAAGTGCACTATATCATTATAGTAGCCCTGATTCACTTACATACAGGTGATAATATGTACTAGAATGTTGCTTGAAGTAGAAAACTGTAAGAAGTACACCAGAAATATGAGTTATTATGGAACACTTGATGTATTGATGTTTTATGCAGTTAAGCACATTTATGGACTGAAACAGAGACTGACACTCAGAGAAATGTCAGTATTTTATTGTGAATTTGTCTTCATTGCTGCTGCACTATCTGTATTTCACCGTGGTACCAACTCTGGGACCCGTAACACATATATTAAAAGATCAAATAGTTACAATCAAATAGATGTTTCCCGTGGCACACAAGAAAGCCATCTATTACCACCTCCCCAGGCATATGCAACTCTCACTTAATTATTCCTCTGGACTACTGTCTCCTACTGTTTATTCTATTGGTACAATCATCTCCTACAGTAATAATACAATGGACAGCAATAGACCACATCTGGGATCTAATAGGAACAACTTGATATCAGTCTCTTTGAAAAGTAAACTGAGTCAAAGTAATAGCCCAGAGACATTGAGTATGGCACTTTTCAAGGTACGTTCACTTTCTAATGAGACATTTCTTATTAATAACCTTATTACATAGTGCAAACTGGACTGTATGTTTTTAACCGAAACCTGGCTCAGCACTGACGGAACAACCGTTCTGACTGAGGCTCTCCCCCGAACTATGGCTCCTCCCACTCCTGTAGACAAGAGAAAATGGAACTATATTCTCAGCTGCTCTTTGCCGGCAGGGAGATATCTTTAAGTGACTTTGGTTTGTTTGAGCATCATGCCATTATACTCAGGTGTCAGCCTCCAGTGCTGGCATTAATTTTATACGGGTCCCCAAAGCAATGCCGCCTTTTCCTAGCCGACTTTGCAGAATTCTTATCTATTATCCACAGTAATCATGACAAAATAATTATCATAGGTGATTTTCACCTAAATGTGGACAATAAGTCAGATTCCAGAGCCATGGAATTTTTAAATATTCTGAATTATAATGATTTTACTCAGCATGTCACTGGTCTCACCCATAGCTTAGACCACACCTTAGATTTGGTGATAACACATGGACTTAGTGTTGATGTATCCTCCATTGTTCATATGGCTATGTCTGATCATTGTTGTGTATTCTTTTCGGTTATAGCAGCACAGAAAAATACAAAACGCCTTGTTAAAAAATGGTGCCTTTCCCCTGAGGTTGCTGCAAACTTCATGACCTGTTTAGAAAGTATACCAGCAGCTATTCTACACTCCTTGTGATGATCTGGTAAATCATTATGTATAGAGTTTGATAGACCACAATATTCTCATAGACAGACTACATAAATGTGTGGGCCTCTCTGGCACTGTTCTAAGTGGTTTACGTCTTACCTCACAAGCAGAGAATTTTTTGTTGCCCTCGACAAACACTCCTCTAAAAAATATGACTGTATATCAACTCTGGCATACCACAAGGCTCGATCCTAGGTCCAGTCCATTTCAGTCTTTATATGCTGTCTCTTCACCATTGCATCAATTTTCACAGTTATGCTGATGATACTCAACTCTATATTGTTGTGTCTCCTGATGACACGAGCCCTATCGATGCCCTCCACAAGTATTTTAGACATTAATTCTTGGATGGATTAGAACTTCCTTCAGCTTAACCAGGATAAAACTGAGGTACTCGTCACTGGAGCAGAGGCAAAGGGGGAAAAACTGGCCTCTAAATTGAAGTCCCTGGCACTCAGTCCCAGGTACCAGGCTAAAAACCTAGGTGTCATCATGTCAATTTAATTTTTGATCCCCACATCCAGAATGTGACTACATCTGCTATTTATCACTTGAAAAATATTGTCAGTGCAGCCGTTTCTCTCCCAAGCCAATACTGAGAAACTTGCGCACACTTTTATCACTAGTCTGGATTAGGCTGGACTGTTTAATGCTCGCCTTTCTGGTCTCTCAAAAAAAATCCATAGATCAACTTCAACTTGTACAAAATTCAGCTGCTTGAGTGCTGACCAGTGAGCTGACCAGAGAGCACGCATTATGCCTGTTTTAATACTGGCTACCTGTTTTAGAATTGATTTTAAGATTCTTTTATTGATCTACAAATCACTAAATGGTCTCCCTCCAGTCTACTTGTCTGACATGGTTTCAAGATATGTACCCACTAGAGTGAGAGAAGAGAGTGTGGATATCTTTCAAAGAAAACTTAAAACACACCATTTTATCCTGGCTTTTAACTAGTGTGTTTATTTCAACTTGCACTTTTACTGGTTTTTCTTGTCTTATTTTATTATTAGTTTTATATTATACTTGATTTTATTCATTTTATTTTTTTACTTTTTATGTTCTGCACTTGGAGATGTATGACTTGTGCTAAATAAAGTTTGATTGATTGTTGATTCTGTGTGCCACAGAGAAGTTAGCTTGGCTAAGCAGAGATCAACAATCTTGTTTCTATATCAGAGCTTCATTCTTCTTCAATCATCTAGCTAGTTGGACCAATATGTCAGTTTTGAGAAACAAAATAGATGATTGAACATTATCCCTCCAGAAAGCACCTCACTTTTTCTGTAGCTTACAGGGGCTCCCACCTTTACTATATTCTACATTATTTTACATGTCATGTGATTAATATAACAGAAAGCAGAACTACAGTAAAATAAAATCTGTCAAATAATGTTAGCCTGTTACAATGCAAGTTCAGCATTGGACATTACCTGTTCTACTAATGGGTGAATGTAAATTAAAACATTTTGACCGTGGCTGTTTATATCTGGGGACATTGATCCTACCGGTTACAATCAGTTCATAAATACACAGACTTTAGTCCACAGTAATCTGAACACAAACACTTCATTTGTTCTTCTGTTACCAAGGCATTCCTTTCTACACATAACCTGATCAACTGATCTTGTACATGTCAGGCAACAACATCTTATCAAATTCATATTCATTCTTATTATTTGGAATATTTGAATGGCTTTGACTCCTCGGCAGCTATTAGGGCTGGCGCCTGTTCCTATTTCACACATTAATTCACAATTAATTATTCAGGACGCAACATTCTGATATTTGTTAATTCCATTTGTAATGTGCAATTTGTTGACTATGTGAAAATTGTTCCATTCATTTATTAAGAATATACTAAGACTACTCCCTATTAAATTATTTATGCACACTTATGTTTAGAAAAATATGAGAGGTCGTTACAATGTCTGTCTTAGTCAAGGAGAAGGACCAAAAAAAACACACTGGGGAGGGTATTGCTTTCAAACAAGATTCAGCCCCCCTCCCTACCCAATACTTTTTGTACAGTCTCTTGTATAAACTGAACAACAGTGAGAAGGACAAAAATTGACATGTCTGATCCCTAACTTTATTTCCAACCTTTACACTCTGTGTAGGAATAATCACCCATGGCTGTCACTGTCAGCTACCTTTCTATTCCCTTGTGTCACTCCCTTCACTGTGTTAATGACCCAATTTTACCTGAGGGGATCAATCAAGTTTCATTTCAGGGAAACATGAAGATATAGCTGATCACAGAATGAAAACATGATGCTTCATTTATTTTAAAATGTCCTGGAGCAAGTGTCTTCTGTGCATTGTATTTACTTTCATTTAAAGTTAATATATTGAGAAGGCGTTTATTGCTCAGATAAGAAAAGGTTGGACTGTCTGAGGGAATGCATCCCCTTCCCCTCTGCTATCTCCTCACATAAGATATAACACAGAGGTCAGACATACACAGATCCCTTCCTAAGTGAAGGGAAGATTTGGTGCTGTAGCAGGATTTGTGACAGTGTGATGTTTTTTCTAGTCAAACGTGGGACAAGAAGTAAAGCAACAACCTTGGCACTGCTGCCCTTGTATCTTCAGCTTTCAGAAAACTAAATTACTTTTAAATACCTTTTTAATGTTACACTGAATTTGCCATGAAGCCATTCTAAACAGGCAACAGAGACAAAAAGGTGCCAAAACCAGAACAGCTCTGTCTGAACACACAGCATACCTATAACTACAGGCTGTTATGAAACTGTAAATAGGAACCATGTGACAAAAAGCTATCAGGGACATGAAGTTGAAAAGATGAAAAAAAGATGTATTTTCTGTCACAAATCCCAATCTTTATCTCATCATTGCACATAGAAAAAATGACCTCCACAAGTTCTGAGAGATGGAAACAGTACATGTGATTGGCAGACGGGCCATCAATAACAGGTAGGCAAACAGTGAACAAAGTGGGGCAAGTCACAAATGAGGCAAATTAGATGCAAAGATGTTTAATTAAAAAAGGTATCTGGAGTTTTTGACCCCACTGTGCAGCAGTTTTTTGATGTGCCAGTCTCTGTTTTGTTTGTCTCATGCATGTGCACGACGACACACATACAAGCATGTGTACACAGGTGACACAGTACAGTCCTGCCAATTGTTCTGCACCATTTAGTAACGGCTCAGTATAATCAGATTTGGACCCAAAGGCACGAGTCAGAGACCAGACAGGTAAAGTTAAAAGTTCAGTTGTAGTCACCGACAGATGCTCTCAAAACCAACGCTGAGTTAGCCACATTTCTGCTTAATAGGTAATCACAGTTGCTTGATTTGATTTTTGAAAATGTAACCTTACTTACGTCTTACATAATGCAGGCCTACTTTATCTTCTTTGCCTCGACCCTGAAGCTGTTGCGTTATAGCTGTTGTCTTCATAGACAGCCGCACGGGCAAAGCCTGCAAGGCTTTAAATAATTCGGAATTTCTCCAGTTTTTGTCATGGGTTGTAGACAGAGCAGGCAGACAAGAGCAGTCCAAGGATTTATTAAATGTAAACAAAATAACTTACAGGTGATTCTGGCAAACAAGAAGACTAGCAACAGGTACTACAGGTAACAAGAACATGGAACTCAGAGAAAGCAGGAAAACCTGACATAATAACTGACAATCTAACAATGAACTGCCAAGAGAACAAAGAAAGGAGACTGGTACATATAGGGGAGTGGCAAACAAGGGAATCAGGGGCAGGTGAGCAAATGGGAACAGGTGAGCATAATCAAAGAGACACGAAGGCAGGAACTGAAGAAACAAGACAGGTAAGAGAATTTCAAAATAAAACAGGAAACAGAACAAATCCCAACAGGACATAACAGTTTTGCATTTTTAGTTAAGTCATCTGTTTCTCTGTGATTTGTTAATGAGCCTGTGCAGCAGGCCAAATTCCTTTGGTTCTTGTTTTGTTTTTAAGATGTGCTGTACTGTATGCTGAGTGATGACCTTTAATTACTATACTACTGTAGGCCTTGTAAGCTATTTCTTGAATGCCAGTCATATAAATTAGAGTGTGCAAGTCATGTATTTGATACATATTTTGATACTTTTTGATGTGAAAATAAACATTTCGATTTGGGATGTGTTTAGCATACAATCTTTTTGGTTTTCAGTGCTGATCTGTACCTGTATCAGAGTATAAGCTGTGTGCTTGTATTGTAATATGTAATATTTTTGTATGCTAAGCAAGTGCACGTGTGTAAGACATGTTCAGTTATGTCTTGTTTCTTTTTGATGTGAATATAAATATGTTGTATAAGAGTTTACTAATTGAATATTATGTTGTTTGTTGTATTACGACTCAATAGATTAACAATAGAAGTGTCTCAGTAGGGTGTTGTTGCACCAGGCGCCTCCAGAACACTTTCAGTGCTCCTTGTCATAGGGTGTATTCACACCTAGCTCGTTTGGACCAGTTGTTTCGAAACCTGGAGTATTTCACCCTCAGGTTGGGTTTGTTTGGCATTTGTGAACAGCAGATATCAAAGGTCTGTGGAGCAGAGTTGCACTAAAACAAAGAAACTCCATCAGCAGTAGGCCTACATCAAAACACCAGATAATCTTGACAAGTTTCTCTGGTATGACGAGCTGGATAAGATCCTAGGGACCAAACCAGTCGTTAATCCTGTCGATATTGTGGAGTCCTCTGATGCTAGCTCTGCCCCTGCCAACACCAGCTACTCTGCTGATCTTGAATCAGATGATGGAAATGATGAGTAGCCTATCACTATTAATTATGCTGATGACCAAATGTCTATAATATAATTTTAGCTGAATTAATGCACATATTTAACTTTATCTGAGCGTTGTACTGGTCAACAACATTTTTGTTTACATTCTCTTGTAAATTAGCCTGGTTAGCTAGCTAGCTACCATGTTGGTTTGACATCCCAGGTATTGCAGTTCATAATTACTTGCTTTAATGATTTACAGGGGCTGATACAGAACCTACACTGGATGCAACACCCAACACAGGGGAGCCAAATGGAAGCTGCAGCCAAAATCTGACAGAGAGAATCAGACTGCCCATTCCTGGGTCTCAGTCCAGGAAATACCAGCACAAGGAAAGCTTGTCTGTCTGATGATTTTCAGCATTACCAGGCCAAACAGAGATGGCACCTGGAGCTGATGCATGATGCTGAACAAACCTGCCAAGCCTGAAAGACTGCTGCCCTGGAAAACATGCTGAGGGTACAGCAGGAGGCTGAGGAGCGAAGGCAAACAATCAAATGTTCAGGCAGCTGATCAGGACAGTTATTCAGGATTTGAATCTGCAGCCACATTCCTCCTACAACATTTCAGAATCCTACACCCCTTCATCCACCACTAATGATGCCAGCTCCTCCTCAGCAGCACCTTTCCTACCCTCCACCACCCCCTGCTCCACAGCCCACAGCAGGTCACCCAACCCTGTGAAATGTCAAATCAATCCATTGATGTTTCGTCTGTATTGCATTGCGTTAACAACACAGGTCAACTTGTAGAATTGACTCATTGGTCTGAGTAAGGCCTATTGTCATACAATGTGCTACTATCTTGAAGCAGACTGAAGCATTACTGACCTGTGCTGAGAACCTACCCTGGTGCATCCCTGGTCAGAGATGGGATTATTTGCCTGTTATGTAGTTATACAATCATTATATTGTCAGACCTATTGTTATACAAAGTTTTTTCCTCTACTTGAAGTAGACTGAAGATTGAATAAGGCACCCTGATCTGTGCTGAGAATCTACCAAAGTGTGATTGTTCAACCTGTTGTTATGCAATCAATAGATTGTAATCATTAGTTTAATGATAAGAGAGGCTTTTCAAAACACTGCACCTTACTTTGTATTCACAAAAGGGTTACCAACACTATAATATTTTTTACAATACAATGCATCAGATTTTTCATTTGTTGAGTTAGTGTAATACAAATAGTGTAATACAAATATTTTATAAAATGCCATAATATCAAAAACAGCTTGCCTCCAGTAAAATTTACAACCCTGAAAACAATAAAACACCTGCATCACATTCATAGTTAAAAAGAAAAAAATGTTTACAATAGCACAAAACCATAAAGTAGTCACAAGAATCTTGACATTAGATCCTAGAGAAATATCTGTAAAGTGCATTTCTAATTTCATTAGCCCGATCCATTTTCCTGCTGTTGGCCTTGTCTGACATCCTCTTCAGTCTCGTGCTCCCTGTCTTCCTCTCTCATTACATTGTCTCTGTCCAGGAATTGTTCATTGTGAACTTCACAGAAGTTGTGTAGTACACAACATGCTGATATGATTTGGCTGACCAGGTTAATGTGAGTATTGCATACCTCCATTATCTCCATCGGCCTTTGAGGCACCCAAAGACAGCCTCTACAGTCATGTTTCCGGCACTCTTGGTAAGGATCCTACTTGGACGCCCAACATTTATATCCCAAAACTTGTGGTCCACCACACCTTGCTGGTGGACCACCTTGTTGACATATGTGCCATCAACAGCACCTACTACTTGGGGAAATCTCCACTTATCTCAAAAGCCTTGTGCTTTTAATTGGAACTCTGCAGCATAGGGTATTTTTATATACTGTGGCTTCAATAATACATTTATGGCAGTGACAACTTGCTGAGTTATAACACAGCATGTGGACAATCCTACACCAAATAGATAAAGAGAACAGTATTCGAAATTTGTTGCCAGTCTCCAGATGCAGATAGACACTCAACCTCGACTGGAACTGGATTTCTGTATCTGGTGGTGTCCTGGGTCAAACAGGGCCGGAGGGCAACACACAAATGTGAGACAGTGCTTCTTTGCATCCTGAAGTTAAGCAGCCATTCGCGTTCAGTCCAACTGCTGGAGATGTGTGGCCACCAAGATTGGGTACGTGGATACACCCATACACCCCTGTAGTGAAAAGGCAGAGAGATGGTGAAAAAAATGTTATTCCAGTACCTCATTAATCTCTGTAGTTTACAACCAGCAAATACAGATCAGCTCAACATGGCAGGTAAGCATAACTTGTTAGGCTAGCTTAGGCTACTACTCAACTTTCAAATACAACCAGTTTAACAAAAGATTAGGTGTCATTCATGACAAGTGAATATTGGGAACAAGCTTAAAAGCCATGACACATTTATTTAAAGCCTAGCACATTTCATATAGGCTTGAGCAATTCAAGGTACTTTACAATGGCATAAAATCACTCACAGAAATTCATCAGAAAACACGAGGGGTTGGTTGCTGTACGACGTCAACAAATAAAACATCAAATACTAACTTGACAAGACACAGGCATGCTATGCATAGCTAACATTAGCGTCAGACGGAATTATTGGATGGCCTATGATAAACATGCCTAGGCTTATAAAGATAATCTAATCAAGTTTACCTGATGTGCCGTCTGAAGAACAGTTGGTGTGCAAGAGCGAACTCTTGAGGCCGGCACATCTTCTAATAAGATGCATCAGGACATTGTTTTCCATGCTAGCTGGAACTGGATATTTTGTTCATTTAATGAATGCTATATTAACCACATAAACGCAATGAAAACAATTAGCAATACATACTGCTGGTGCTTCATGATGAAGAAGGAAAAAAAGAAAGAGGAGGAAGGCTTTTGAGGTGAATCTTCCCAGCTTTGAGTAATGAGAAAACAGCTTGCTTATGTAACATAGTTAAAAAGGTTCAGATTAAATCCCGCTAAATGGGACAACTATGCCATCTACTGTTGTAAATTGTGCCTGCATTGAGTAGCAGTAGCAACGGATTATGGGTAATCCTCAAAGCAATGGATGATTTGCCACTAGGTAACGTGTTGTGAATGTCCGTGGAAAAACATGTAAAAGTTGAGCTGGCTTTATTTGGTTGCATATTATTTGTCTTGGATCACATTCGCCATGTTTTATTAGGTTAACCATTCGTTTTTTATGTGTGTTATTGCCGGTAAAAACCTCACCAGTATAGCTAGCTAACACCGTCTTTCTAGACAGAGCATGCACTTTTTGTCCACAAGAGATGACCATTCCACAACATTGTCCTTTGTCACAAATGCAGGTATGTTACAGTATGTTGTTCTATAGAGTGTGTTGACATTATAAACATGTAAATGAAGTATTTTCCATGGTTCACTTGTTTGCTGTATTTTGTAATGTAACTAAGTTACATAACCGTTAAAATACTGTAAAAAAGGGTAACAGTTTGGTGTGAGAGATCTGTATAGATATATTTGTTTATATTGTCTATACTTTCTCTGTGTAAATTTCTGTTCTGTTTCAGTTGGCTACATGAATTTAAATCCACTATACGATCACTGTCTATGTAATTGTACACAGTTTAGATATTCAAAAATGTAAATGTATGGGTAATCCTCAAAGCAACGGAGGATTTGCCACTAGACAGAGCATGCACTTTTTGTCCACAAGAGATGACCATTCCACAACATTGTCCTTTGTCACACATGCAGATGTGGAATAAACCTGCTGTTACCACAAACCTGACAAGCTCCGGGAGATTCATTTAACAGAAGACATATCACAGAGGTCACACTTACACATGGCATTTGTCTTGAATGTTGTGAACACCAATGAACCAAAGGCCAAATGCAACAATTGTATCAAATTAGTCCCTGAATTGGAAAGCAAACAAACTACATGGTGGTGAGAAGCACTGTCCAACATACTGCTCCAAAATCTTCCATATGGTTAATTGGGTTGTGATCTGGTGACTGTGAAGACCATAGCATATTATTTACATAATTTTCATACTTATCACCATTCAGTGTCCTCTGGTATGGAAGCATCTGCATTCATTATTTTACTACACTCATTTAGTCAGGTTTTTCCTTTAATTTGTCACCTGATTATATACTGTATAATGGTGAGCTAATGAGCAAATCACGAGCAGCTGTACTGGCAGGTAGCAGGTCAAAGGGTGATCAGGGGCATTAAAAGAAGACTCAGCTAATATATTTAAAGTACCATTACTCTGGTACACTTGACAGTTCTCCGCCATGTGTCGAAGTGAAATGTGAAAATACATAAAGTAAACTGGAGTATCGTGGAATTTGCCAGTTTATTTATTTCAATGTCTGCAACTTCCTGGTCATGAATACATTTTTGATTGTACAGATTGCTACTTCCAGACAAGTTTTGTTTTGTCCAATATTTTGGTTTATTATGAAATACCTACAACATTCCCATCTGCCTCAGCTGTACTTTGTGTTTAGTGCTAATTAGCAAATGTTAGCATGCTAACATAAACTATTATGGTATACAAGCATGTAGCTCAAAGTACAGCTGTGCCTAAATACAGTCTCACAGAGCTCCTAGCATGGCTGTAGACTCTTAGTCTTGTCCAAGTATTTACATGATAAATAAAGTTCTTCATCACCTGGGCGTCTGCCTGTCTAATTGCTGGCGTGATTGGCTGCCGCAGCGTGACGAAGGGTTTAATTTCTCTAAAAGTTGATTCTGTTTTAACATTTTGCCGCAGGGCCACTGCGTTTTTTTCTGCACCCCCTGCAGCCCGCATCTCTGCAGCCCAAACACAGTACCCCCATTCAAATTAAGGGGAAAACCGTTGTTTTCGGCGCAGCACCTGATTCTATCTGAATGTAGCCTTAAAACTGTATGAGAAAACTGAGCAGCCAGAGGAAACACAGGGAGAGCTTGTACACTGCAGTCTATAAAGCTCTTCTCACTGTGAGATGCTAACCACTGGTCGCTGTGGTTAAATATCCAACGTTAAATCAATTTTTCAATATAAGACTTTTTTTCTTTCAACAACCTGTACAGCAACAGATTCATTAACACTGACACATGCTACACACCCATACATATGAAGCTTAGTGGAAGTTCAATCAGGAAAACTATCTATGCTCTTATTCATTAACATGTTCTCGCTCCCTCTCTCTCTCTCTTTCTCTTTCCTGCTTCCAACTCTTTCAGCTGACTATGGGCGTTCACTCTTTCAGTTTAACTGAGCCAATCATATCACATAATCACCTCCAGTTCTCATCACATCCAGCTCCCAGGGCTCCTTCCACCGAGCTCATCTAAGTCCTGCTCCGCTTCACATCCATCCAGATCTTCAACCGTTCTCTCTCTTCATTCCTTCACTACCACCTCTACCACCAGTATCAAGACTCCATTGGGGGGATATTCCTTTCAACTCATAGTATCACTACCCCCTAAAAATAATGACATTATGATGGAGTCTTACTGCCAAAGACTTTTCACATATCTAGTTATATTGTACACCACGTTAATAAATGTATTTCATCACTCTTAACTAAGTCTCTCCAGATTGACCCAATCAAACACAGATTTCAGTGTAACCTTGGACATTTATGTTTTATTTCCACACTTTCTTCCCAGTCTTTTGTACCACCCTATTACTATAGATCACTTGCATTCATGGACACAGATGGAGAGGAAGAGAGAAAGCTACACACACTTGCTACATCAACATTTTTTATATCAACTACTAACCTCCTCTGCTTCTTTTTCATCCTTTTCTACCTTTTGTGGAGCTGTAGTAATGGGTACAGTGCATGCTCACACTGTAACCTTCACAGCTGCACAATGAGACAGGGACAAAGAAGATAAATAGCATCAAGGTGGCTGGATCATTTCCACAACAAGCCTCCATCAGCATCATGTACACATGAATTCAGAAAGATTTTCTAACATTCATACTTACATGACATCTTTGACAGTATGTTTCCTTTATGTTTTTATAACGCTTGGGGAGCACTGAGGTGAATCCTGCCTACTGCCCACATCCGTACTCAAAGGTTCTCAAATTGACATTGCTGATTGAGACAAATATTTGGGAATCTTGTTGGATATCAGACTCACTTTTAAGAACCACGTGGAACACCTGACTAGAAAATTGAACGTCCAAATTGGATATGTGCTTGTAGGACGTTAAATTATGTTTGCACTTGATTATGGTGATATTGTATATATGCATGTCTTTCCCACCATCTCAAAGCCTCTTGACTCAGGGATTCACAGTTATCTTTTCCCACTATCACCAAGTGTTGAAGTCCTTATTTACCATTGGGTCTTGGTGAATGGTGGGATGGTCAGTCCCTTTGCTCCAGACTGAAATTTCTTAGCTATGGATCGCCATAAAATTTTATACAAGCATTCATGGCAGTGATCCCCTGACTATTCATCTAGCTCCTTCAGGTCTAATTTTTAATTTGTCTCACAGCTGTACTTTATGTTTAGTGCCATTTAGAAAATATTAGCATGCTAACATGTTAAACTAAGATGGTGAACATGGTCAACAGTATATCTGCTAGTCATCAGCATGTTACCATTCTTAATGTTAGTATTTAGCGCAAAGCACCGATGTGCCACTTCAGAGATGCTAGCATGGCTGTTGAGCAAGGTAAATGGTAAATGGACTTATATATCGCTTTTTCAACCTTAACGGTTCCCAAAGCGCTTTTACAGATTTGTCTCATTCACCCATTCACACACCTATGGCGAGAGAGCTGCCATGCAAGGTGTTGGCCTCCATCAGGAGCAAGTTAGGGTTCAGTGTCTTGCCCAAGGACACTTCTACATGTGGACAGGATGAGCCGGGGATCTGGATTAATGGACGACCCGCGCTACTTCCTGAGCCACAGCCACCCCCTAACAAGGGATCAAATGAGTTTCTGTAAGGAGTCCCTCATACTGACAAACCAACAGAAGCAACTCTGCAGTTCCCCTCAGCTCTAGAGAGCTTTTTTAGCCTCTTTCAGTTCATTGTTTTGGTTTAACAGCCCACAACTTTGATGTTTTGGTTCAGTGTCAGTGCTGCACCCATCAGTGTTGTTTACAGCAGCAGCAGGTAGCTGTTTTCAGTGAAAAAGCTCTGATATACCCCCTGTACACTACTGGCTGAGCACCAAACCGCAGACAGACAGTTAAAAACTAGTTGGTGAACATAGTGGAGCTTTGAGCACCTAACAGCTAGCATATTTTTCTCAAGAGTTAGAAACCAACCAAAACCAGAGTTGAAAGGAGAGTGAATGTTGGAGTTAATTCATCAGGTGGACACAAACACTTTCTTAAACAATCAGTGTACACCAGATTTTATTCCTGTATGCTGTGTGTGTGAGGTCTTGGCACATATGCAGCAATACGTTTATGAGAGTCAGATTATTTTTTTACATGAAGATATTTAAATAAATCTCTGAAAGCTGTTGTGGATTCTGACTGACAGTCTGTACTAGCTCCCACATCAGCTTATTCAAGCCTGCATGGTGTCTGACAGCTGTTCAATCAACATGTCTTTAGCCAACATACAGCCTGTCAGCATATCATGATGACAAGAGGATGAATATTCAGTTCATGCATGTGGGTTTATGGTTGTGAATGTATTGAAGGGAGTGTTTGTATGATGTGAATAACTCTTTGATCATATTTATGGTAATGTTTATTTTATTCAAGAAGGGACAATGCACATTAATTAACATGGGCACTTAGGTCCATCATGTAAATGTGCCAGATTTAGCCATACAGGCTAATTTTCATCATCATCTATTAAAATATTAATAAACATATCTCTCTAGATGGACTGACATCTGCAACAGTGTGGTAGCAGCAGTGACTGCATGTCCATGAGTTTTGCCTTTCAATGCAGGTCATATTAATTGCCATTTTTCATCTGAATAAAATCACCATTTATTGTTAAATACTGTATAAGAGTAGCTGAGTAAAACATTCTACCCATACAAGATAGTTGAACATATCATTCCAAAACCATGGGCAAAGTAAGTCCACCCTCAGATTCTTCTAGAACCTTCCCTCCCAGCAGACTTGTAGCAGTGTAGTATGTAACGTGGGGTTTGTGGTGACTGACCATTACTCAGTGTAGCATGGATAGCGACATAAAACGACACAGGTAGTCATATCTAACCAGCCATGAGCAGCTACTGTCGGACTCTCTGTGTCTCTGGTGGAAAGACAGGGAGTCTGGTGGAGCTTTGACCCTCACTAAATTTATGGCCCTTTGAGAGAGTCACTGTGTGCGTACCTGTGTTGTAGCTCGGCTAGCAGCTCTACTATGAGAGGCTTTCTCGGAGTGTGTGTCTTTGGTGGAGTGGCAATACAAATGTCTCTGCGGGTGTTTCAGATTAACTGGTGATACTTGCGTGCGTGAGGCAGATGTTTCGTAGGCATGGCTTTTGAGGACCCGTTGTCGACTAACCAGGAAATAAACATTTTGATTACTTCGCCTCTCTATCACATTAATTTGTCTGTGTCTTTTGAAACATACGATAGAAACTGTTTGCTGGAACATTAATCTTAGCCTAAAATGTGAGCCAATTGAGGTATTAATATAATGCTATGCAGTAAAATATATAGCTTTACAATATATATATATATATATATATATATATAGTATATAACAATATTGGCTGCCTTTTCTTTATTGCATCATTTAGACACACCAAAATCAAATACTTAACAGCACCTAGGATCAAACAATCAGTGATTCCACGCCAGCACAGGTGTTTTATAGGTAAACCGTAGGGCGTGGCCGGTGTGTCTTAAAGTATCCACGTACCCTGACAGCAGGGGGATCATTTCCCGTACATATGGAATATGTAACAGAGTGGAAAGTCAAGGACAGTCTTGAACAGAACAGATGTTAGGGATAATTATTTTCTGAAAACTAATGGTACAGTAAGTCTGATGCTTTTTTGACTTACTCTTATATTATAGGAGTAATAATAACCACTCCGCAGCAGCATACGACAAATATTTGGATAGGCTGATAATTTTTCCTAAATGAGCCAAGATGATCTTGGAACAAAAATAAGAGAAGAGGAGGAAAAGAGAAGCGTTTTGGCTGATGGGTATTCCAAATCTACACTATTAACAGAGTGAAAAGTACTCTTGAATGGCTGTATGCTTGATTTTAGGCACCTATTAGCAATGCTGGTTCCTGAGGTAGTTGAACCCACTGCATACTTTAGGCCACAGCCAGCTGCCCTTCAAAGATCAGTTACTGATAATATGGGATAAGTGCAGGCAAATCCATGCTACAGGGAAAGGTTGTGGTAGTAGAATGTAACAGGATGGTTGTCTCAGCTAATCATATCATTCATCTCTGAACTTAAAACAGCTGCACCAATCACACTAGGACATTACAAATATGGCTCATAATAAGAGAGCACACTTGGTTCCAAAAAATTGCAAAGGAATAAAAAGCAACCCAAATATGAAGGCGATGCAGATGAAATGGCTTTTAAAGGTGAAGAGATAATGAAAGCCTGAAAATCACCATGTTTTCCTTGCATATTGATGTTTTATTTTGATAGACAATGAACACATTATAGTTAAATTATTAATTGTAATTACTATAAGAAAAAGTAAAAGTGAAAATTATCACATTATTTTGCTGTTATCTTCAGTTAGTTTTATGAAATTGACTATTAAAGCTGCATTCAGTTGGCTTCGGTTGTCTCTACATGCGAATATACTGTCACCACTGTCAAAACTGCTATTGAAACAGTGTATTAGAGCCGTTTACATGGTTGTATAAACTGACAATTCCCCATAATAATCTTGTCAAGACACTATCAAGTCAGTTTTTTAAAAACATAACGTGTTTCTTTTGACTAAGCCCTATCAAATGTGATCAGAAACAAGTCTGACAATGATTCTGCTCTTCCACAGCTCTGTGTCTAATATCATTTTTACATCTCTAGTCCTGCCAAACACTTCCACACACATATGAAGCACAAGATGGGTGGCGTTGACTTTATCAATATTTAACACAAAGCATGTGGGATGAGACTGTCCCCACCAGAAAAATGACAGTGTTGGTTTTCAGTTAAAATGCTTAAAATGACCAATTAGTTGAACAGCAATCTCTTGTGGTTGTGTGAATAATGACTCTTGTCTTGCAGAAGCAATGACAGACGTAGCACGATTTTGTTATAGCGCAGCAAAATGTCAGATTAGACAGTTTAGTCATTCATTCTTGCCGTGACTACGTAGAGAGACATGGCAGACTACATGTTGGACCCTGATCAATCATAACATGGTACATGCAGTAGGTGATCAAAAAGGTGCATTATATTAACTTAATATCACTTGAGCAACATTAGCATTCAATTGGTGTTTGTGTCTCCTGTTGAATGTAAGTCCAATATTCACTCTCCTTTTAGCTCTGGTTTGGTCTCCACCAACTCCTGAGAAAAATATCTGGCTCTTTAGCTGCTAAATGCTTCACTATGTTCACCAGCTTTAACTGGCTGTCTGCTGTTTGGTACTGAGCAGGTAGTGACAGTAGGTTCATCAGAACCTTTTCACTGAAAACAGCTGCCTGCTGCTGATGGAAACAAGGTTGATGAGAGCGCTGACACTGAACCAGAACAGTAACTCATTGTTAATTTAAAAATATTGATTAGTGCAGCTCTAAGTTTAATCCAAATGTATTTGGAAAAGCAATTTGTCTGTGTGTTATATTACACATATACATACTTTTATGTTTTTTTTCTCCTGCTCTGAATCAGAAGCTTCACTTCATGTTTTCCTAGCAAGGAGCTGACTTGTACAATTCCTGTTCATTGTTTCTGTTTCATTACAAAGGTAGCCGCAGTTCTCTTTGAGGCCCACATATTTTTGAAATTGTGCAGTGAATGTGACATAGTCACACAGGTCAGTCCACACAAACAATACAAGCACTTTTCCTTTTTGGGTGATGTGAGTTTGACCTGTAGAAACCTGCTGCTATAAAAGAAAAACAGCCTCAACTGCTTGTCAGTCTTAATATCTGTCATGGCTGACCTTGTCTACTTTGCAGCTTATTTACTCTGTAAAAAGCTGTGAAAAGAGAAAAATCACTTGTGTTATTGAAACTGAACTATTAAACAATGTCGACTTCACGCTTTGATGAATCTACAGCTGATGGGATGTGTCATGGTAAAGGAAAACCTCCTCCTCTGCAACTAAGCAAGTTCAAATAGACAGACTGTGGTCTCAAAGCAGCAGAGCAATAATAAAGATGAAAACCAATCCCACAGTCCATACCCAAGAGCCTCCAGGTTTGGAAAACTGACATTTACTGCAAAATAAGAGGATTTAATTGCAACGTAAATCTGATAAGCCTCTCAAGACTTCTATTTCCAAAAAACAAACAGTTAAGGTGTTCCTCCACCTGTGGAAAAATAATGTGATAATAGGAAAACTAGTTTACTGCATTTTTTGTAGCACATAGCCAGATGAATGGAGCCTGGAGCTTCACTGACATTGATGACAGTGAAAAAAGCACGGCTGAACATGACACAGACAAAGAATGTTTTGGGAAAAGTCTAATTGCTTTTCTTACCAGGTCACAGTAGAAACATGGATCAATACAAGTTTTGGGTACTGGCCTTATACCTGAAACTGATTCATCTGTTTTGTGATAGAAGAAATAGCAGGAGGCAGCTGTTTTCAGCTACTCATAAAAATATATACAGTATGTGCAATATTAGTGTCATATGAGTAATATAAGTTATAGTGCAAAAAGCAAAATTTTGGTTATAGTGTGAATGAGGGTATTGCACAGGTAGTGGTATGGTAATGTATAAAACCAGCATAACAGAATAGTTATACATGTTATACATGTTAGAAACACACATAACATGTAGTGCTGAGGTTTATGAGAGAGGTGGAGCTATACAAGGTACAACATTACATTACATTGCACTGGCAGATGTCTTAGGGGCATCAAACTGTAATTGCATCCCTAATTACTAGTACTTTTTCGATAAAGTGGAAAAAGAAAAAGAAAATAAACAAGCAAAAAAAAAACTACCTGACTGATTGCCATGAAATTTGGTACAGATATTTATGGTCCCCAGAGGATGAATCAGAATGACTGTGGTGATCTCCTGACTTTTCCTTTAGTGCACAAGCAGGTCAAAGTTTCACATCTCTGTGGAATATGTCAGCATCTACAAATTAGTATATTTTGGTTACTGTTTTACTGTATTTGTAAAATTTGACAAGCGAGAGCAGATTACATCACATTTTAGGGACTATAATGTTGGCTGCTGGGGGCTGTCCTGTCTGGCCTCCAGGACACTCAGTCGCTGTTTTTTGTAACTGACTGCGTGGGGGTATTAAAAACACAGCGTACATACAGACAAAAAGGAGAGATAGGGAGAGAGAGGGAGCACACCAAGTATTCTGAAATAAGAGTTGAATTTCTTCACAAAGCCTGCAGCATATATGTCCTGAAATCCTCCACCACACAAATCAGGGGAAACTTCCTTATCTTGAGAAAGCAGAAAAATAGAGCTCTGAGCTGCAAGAATCAGGCATCATGTTGGTTTAATTCTGACAGACAGTCACATATCTGTAATCACATTTGTATTGGGCCACATACAGTATGATTTAGGGGATCTAGGGAGAGAGAGGGACAGAGCTTTTGCCAGTTTCAGGCTGATATACAGTACGAAATAACTGCGTGCGACAGTTTGCACTGCACTGATCTGTGCAGCTGATATCATCTGCTGTCAACAAGGCATCTACTGTAGACAGTACATTTACAATTTACAAGAAGTAATAAAAGAATTTACAAGAAGGCATGGATAATTAAGATTTTGTCGTAGACAATGTTTCACAAAGTTCATAAAGTTTTCCCTAACTCACTCTTCTGTAGGGGTTTCCTGTGAGTGTGACAGCTGGCTCCATCACACTGTGACAACACTGTGATGTTCCCTTTGTTGCTTGCTCCCTTCTGTTATGCTACTTGGCTGAATAAAATGTTTTCTTTCACCTGTTTTTAAAATTTGATCATTCATTGTAAACAGGAAAGTAAGATAAAAAATATCTGACTACTGTGCCTTCATTCGCCCGTTATTTCTCACATCCTTTTTTTTCACATTCCCAAACACTTCATTAGCATTTGAGTGAACCTTTTTTTTCGCACTGAATTGGCTGTTGTGTCATCCTAAGGCTACATCCACACTAATACATTTTAAAACAAATAACTTTTGCTACGTTTACACCTAGTGTCCACACTTCTCCGGCATTTTATAACCCCTAAAACGGAGACCTTTTAAAACGCTGCTGACCCTGTTTTAGTTTGAAAACTTGGTTGTGTTTTAGTGAGGACGAACAAAAACGGAGACATTCTAAAATGATGACGCAGACACCCATGTTCGCTTCCTTGATTGGGTCTTATCAGCCATGACGTGTCTTCCCCAATTCGTCACGCCAATATCAGTTGACCCCTTCCCAGATGAAAACAAACGACATCAGCCTTGACTACCAGCGGTTAATTCAACTTTAATAACGAATTACAAAACTTACTTTCAGTAAGAGTTCCACCTGGTCGTTGGTCCAAGCAGAGAATCTCTGGTCTTACTTTCCACCATTGCTGTGAACAACCAACCACAGAGTAGACAATCTGCTTCCTGTTTACACCGGCACGTGCATGCCAAGTGCACAGGAATGGTCACGTGATATGCGTTTCCAGGCGTGTAGTATGGATGGAGATTATATCTGAAATGGTGATAAAACGCTCGTGTACGAGATCATTTTTGTTTTAAAACGGCGTTTTAAAAACGTAGTAATGTGGATGTAGCCTAACAGGTCTCTCAGCCCCCACACCTCTTAGCCCAAACAGATGCAAACACAAACCCACTGAAGAAAAATTGTGTTTTATGAATGGAGCATCCAAACCTTTTTCACTGTCACTGTATGAATGAGGGAAAAAAAATTGGGGGATCCTCACTCAATACATAAATACTGGTAGTTGGGAGAAATATCGATAATGATAATATTGCTGAATTTAGGGGAAGTGTGTCTAAAAGGATACACTGAACTTCAAAGTCATTAAAGTGAAAAGTGAGGGTAATTTCAGGGTTTGGGCTGTCAAAAATGTGTGAATAATTACTATTGACAACTAGACGGGCAGCAAACATTATTGACGTTCCAGCAACTATTGTAATTCTGGGAAACATACTGTCCAAACCATGGCCTAAATAATGAAGCATGTCTGTACTGGGGCAGTCACACATTGCAATTGACACCCTGCAATTGAATGAATGGGCATGTTTACAGTGGAATCTAGACACGCCCTCAGGCAACATGGAGAGTGGGGGGCTGCCAGTGATTATGGCTGGAAATTGGATCCCAGCTGGCTGGCAGCCAGTGAGCCTCCGGCTGGGGACAGCAATTGTGGCATGAATAGCAACAAATTAAAAGGTGTCACAGAAA
>SEMN01001862.1:0-22787 GCA_005408345.1 Macquaria australasica | reverse complement strand
CCGGGTGCCGTAAGCTTTTTCTTCTCATCGGCAGAGGGCGCTGCTCCTTCTTCAGTGGAGATGCGATGGCCGTGGCCACAGCCACACAATTGCAGGTTTGAGGTTTCTGCCACATGTTCAGTTACTTTCATTTGCAGTGGCTTCAAATTGCGGAAAACAGTCTGTTTGGTTTTTGAATTTGTTTATTGGCACTATGACAATGTTTGCTAGAGGTAGCGCGCACATTTGGTTTGCATTGTTGGTCATACTGCTGTTTTAACTAAGTTACGTTATTTCCTTTCTCTTTGAGTTACCTGGCTGCTGAGCTCTCCTTCCTGGTCAAAGTAAAAGATGGGGCTGAGGGTGGAGCAGCCTGATTTTATGCCCAGAGCCCAACCCAGGACACTTTCAAGAGCTCTGTCAGCCTGGGGAAAAGGGAATCAGGGTTTCTTTGTGTTGAGTTTTAGTTATGGTTTATGTTGTCCTCCCCTGCATTTGTTTAGTGGTTTGATCACTCAGTATATAGGTTTCCCTCAGGTCTCATTTAGGCAGGTCTAATAGTTGAGTTCACTTCTTGTTTTGTAAGCTGTATTTGTCAGTAGAGTTATGTTTCGTTGACCTCCTTTAAGGGCCCTATAAATCTTACTTCTGTTCTCTTCACTTATTTCTTTGTGGAATCTTTTGTTGGAATAAACCAAACCTTTGTCTGAACTTTAAACCTGTGTTACTTTGTGCTTTGACTGCTTGGCCCACAACGGGAGACAACAAATACTTGGTTGGTTTGGTCTTTTCATGGAATTATATGTTTATAAGAAAACCCCAGGCTATTGTCGGTCCTGTTGTAGCTTTAAGAGACCCTCGTCGACCTCGAAATTCAGCTTGAGGTCGAGACCAGTCAGTACCGGATGGGAGGCCGAGGGCTTACCGGGTGCTGTGAGCTCTTTCTTCTCTCGCTCGGCAGAGGCTGCTCCTTCCTGGAATTGGAGGCGACAAAATACTTGGTTTTGGCCTTTCGTACAATTATATTTTATGAGAAAAGCATAGATCATTGTTAGTCATATTCAGCGTTTTTGAGAACTGTTAGTGGCATTTTAGCATCTATAAATATCTTGTCTGCATCAGCTCCAACGGCTTACGGCCATACCACCCTGAACGCGCCCGATCTCGTCCGATCTCGGAAGCTAAGCAGGGTCGGCCCGGTTAGTACTTGGATGGGAGACCGCCTGGGAATACCGGGTGCCGTAAGCTTTTTCTTCTCATCGGCAGAGGGCGCTGCTCCTTCTTCAGTGGAGATGCGATGGCCGTGGCCACAGCCACACCATTGCAGGTTTGAGGTTTCTGCCACATGCTCAGTTACTTTCATTTGCAGTAAACTTCAAATTGCGGGAAAACGGTCTGTTTGGTTTTGAATTTGTTTATTGGCACTAACGACAATGTTTGCTAGAAGGTAAGCGCACATTTGGTTTGCATTGTTGGTCCATACTGCTGTTTTAACTAAGTTACGTTATTTCCTTTCTTTGAGTTACCTGGCTGCTGAGCTCTTTCCTTCCCTGGTCAAGCAAAGATGGGGCTGAGGGTGGAGCCTGATTTTATGCTAGGCCAACCCAAGGACGCACCAGAGCTCTGATAAGCCTGGAAAGGAATCAGGGTTTCTTTGTGTTGAGTTTTAGTTATGGTTTATGTTGTCCTCCCCTGCATTTGTTTAGTGGTTTGATCACTCAGTATATAGGTTTCCCTCAGGTCTCATTTAGGCAGGTCTAATAGTTGAGTTCACTTCTTGTTTTGTAAGCTGTATTTGTCAGTAGAGTTATGTTTCGTTGACCCCCTTTAAGGGCCCTATAAATCTTACTTCTGTTCTCTTCACTTATTTCTTTGTGGAATCTTTTTGTTGGAATAAACCAAACCTTTGTCTGAACTTTAAACCTGTGTTACTTTGTGCTTTGACTGCTTGGCCCACAGCGGGAGACAACAAATACTTGGTTGGTTTGGTCTTTTCATGGAATTATATGTTTATAAGAAAACCCCAGGCTATTGTCGGTCCTGTTCAGCAGCTTTGAGACCTGAGTCGACCTCGGGAGCTAAGCAGGGTCGGGCCCGGTCGGTACTCGGATGGGAGAGCGCCCGGGAACACCGGGTGCTGTGAGCTCTTTCTTCTCATCGGCAGAGGGCGCTGCTCCTTCCTCGGTGGAGGCGACAAATACTTGGTTTGGCCTTTTCGTGCAATTATATGTTTATGAGAAAAGCATAGATCATTGTTAGTCATATTCAGCGGTTTTGAGAACTGTTAGTGGCATTTTAGCATCTATAAATATCTTGTCTGCATCAGCTCCAGCGGCTTACGGCCATACCACCCTGAACGCGCCCGATCTCGTCCGATCTCGGAAGCTAAGCAGGGTCGGGCCCGGTTAGTACTTGGATGGGAGACCGCCTGGGAATACCGGGTGCCGTAAGCTTTTTCTTCTCATCGGCAGAGGGCGCTGCTCCTTCTTCAGTGGAGATGCGATGGCCGTGACCACAGCCACACAATTGCAGGTTTGAGGTTTCTGCCACATGTTCAGTTACTTTCATTTGCAGTCGCTTCAAATTACGGAAAACAGTCTGTTTGGGTTTTGAATTTGTTTATTGGCACTATGACAAAGTTTGCTAGAGGTAGCGCGCACATTTGGTTTACATTGTTGGTCATACTGCTGTTTTAACTAAGTTACGTTATTTCCTTTCTGTTTGAGTTACCTGGCTGCTGAGCTCTCCTTCCTGGTCAAGCAAAAGATGGGGCTGAGGGTGGAGCCTGATTTTATGCCCAGGCCCAACCCAAGGACCGCACCAAGAGCTCTGTCAGCCTGGGGGAAGGGAATCAGGGTTTCTTTGTGTTGAGTTTCAGTTATGGTTTATGTTGTCCTCCCCCTGCATTTGTTTATTAGTTTGATCACTCAGTATATAGGTTTCCCTCAGGTCTCATTTAGGCAGGTCTAATAGTTGAGTTCACTTCTTGTTTTGTAAGCTGTATTTGTCAGTAGAGTTATGTTTAGTTGACCTCCTTTAAGGGCCCTATAAATCTTACTTCTGTTCTCTTCACTTATTTCTTTGTGGAATCTTTTTGTTGGAATAAACCAAACCTTTGTCTGAACTTTAAACCTGTGTTACTTTGTGCTTTGACTGCTTGGCCCACAACGGGAGACAACAAATACTTGGTTTGTTTGGTCATTTTCATGGAATTATATGTTTATAAGAAAACCCCAGGCTGTTGTCAGTCCTGTTCAGCAGCTTTGAGACCTGCGTCGACCTCGGGAGCTAAGCAGGGTCGGGCCCGGTCAGTACTGGGATGGGAGAGCGCCCGGGAAAACCGGGTGCTGTGAGCTCTTTCTTCTCATCGGCAGAGGGCGCTGCTCGGCGCTTCCTCGATTGGAGGCGACAAATACTTGGTTTTGGTCTTTTCATGCAATTATATGTTTATGAGAAAAGCATAGATTATTGTTAGTCATATTCAGCGGTTTGAGAACTGTTAGTGGCATTTTAGCATCTATAAATATCTTGTCTGCATCAGCTCCAGCGACCGGTATACCACCCTGAGCGATCCCGATCTAGGCTAAGCAGAAGTCGGGCCAGTTAATACTTGGATGGAAGGGCTTAGCCTGGGAATACCCGGTGCGTAAAAGCTTTTTCTTCTCATGCGGCAGAGGCTGCTCTTCTTCAGTGGAGATGCGATGGCGTGTACAACCACACAATTGCAGGTTTGAGGTTTCTGCCACATGTTCAGTTACTTTCATTTTGCAGTGGCTTCAAATTACGGAGAAAACAGTCTGTTTGGTTTTGAATTTGTTTATTGGCACTATGACAATGTTTGCTAAGTGCTTGTAGCACATTTGGTTTACATTGTTGGTCATACTGCTGTTTTAACTAAGTTACGTTATTTCCTTTCTCTTTGAGTTACCTGGCTGCTGAGCTCTCCTTCCTGGTCAAGCAAAAGATGGGGCTGAGGGTGGAGCCTGATTTTATGCCCAGGCCCAACCCAAGGACCGCACCAAGAGCTCTGTCAGCCTGGGGGAAGGGAATCAGGTTTTCTTTGTGTTGAGTTTCAGTTATGGTTTATGTTGTCCTCCCCCTGCATTTGTTTATTGGTTTGATCACTCAGTATATAGGTTTCCCTCAGGTCTCATTTATGCAGGTCTAATAGTTGAGTTCACTTCTTGTTTTGTAAGCTGTATTTGTCAGTAGAGTTATGTTTCGTTGACCTCCTTTAAGAGCCCTATAAATCTTACTTCTGTTCTCTTCACTTATTTCTTTGTGGAATCTTTTTGTTGGAATAAACCAAACCTTTGTCTGAACTTTAAACCTGTGTTACTTTGTGCTTTGACTGCTTGGCCCACAACGGGAGACAACAAATACTTGGTTGGTTTGGTCTTTTCATGGAATTATATGTTTCTAAGAAAACCCCAGGCTGTTGTCAGTCCTGTTCAGCAGCTTTGAGACCTGCGTCGACCTCGGGAGCTAAGCAGGGTCGGGCCCGGTCAGTACTTGGATGGGAGAGCGCCCGGGAACACCGGGTGCTGTGAGCTCTTTCTTCTCATCGGCAGAGGGTGCTGCTCCTTCCTCGGTGGAGACGACAAATACTTGGTTTGGTCTTTTCATGCAATTATATGTTTATGAGAAAAGCATAGATTATTGTGAGTCATATTCAGCGGTTTTGAGAACTGTTAGTGGCATTTTAGCATCTATAAATATCTTGTCTGCATCAGCTCCAACGGCTTACGGCCATACCACCCTGAACACGCCCGATCTAGTCCGATCTCGGAAGCTAAGCAGGGTCGGGCCCGGTGAGTACTTGGATGGGAGACCGCCTGGGAATACCGGGTGCCGTAAGCTTTTCTTCTCATCGGCAGAGGGCGCTGCTCCTTCTTCAGTGGAGATGCGATGGCCGTGGCCACAGCCACACAATTGCAGGTTTGAGGTTTCTGCCACATGTTCAGTTACTTTCATTTGCAGTCGCTTCAAATTACGGAAAACAGTCTGTTTGGTTTTTGAATTTGTTTATTGGCACTATGACAATGTTTGCTAGAGGTAGCGCGCACATTTGGTTTACATTGTTGGTCATACTGCTGTTTTAACTAAGTTTCGTTATTTCCTTTCTCTTTGAGTTACCTGGCTGCTGAGCTCTCCTTCCTGGTCAAGCAAAAGATGGGGCTGAGGGTGGAGCCTGATTTTATGCCCAGGCCCAACCCAAGGACCGCACCGAGAGCTCTGTCAGCCTGGGGGAAGGGAATCAGGGTTTCTTTGTGTTGAGTTTCTGTTATGGTTTATGTTGTCCTCCCCCTGCATTTGTTTATTGGTTTGATCACTCAGTATATAGGTTTCCCTCAGGTCTCATTTAGGCGGGTCTAATAGTTGAGTTCACTTCTTGTTTTGTAAGCTGTATTTGTCAGTAGAGTTATGTTTCTTTGACCTCCTTTAAGGGCCCTATAAATCTTACTTCTGTTCTCTTCACTTATTTCTTTGTGGAATCTTTTTGTTGGAATAAACCAAACCTTTGTCTGAACTTTAAACCTGTGTTACTTTTTGCTTTGACTGCTTGGCCCACAACGGGAGACAACAAATACTTGGTTGGTTTGGTCTTTTCATGGAATTATATGTTTATAAGAAAACCCCAGGCTGTTGTCAGTCCTGTTCAGCAGCTTTGAGACCTGTGTCGACCTCGGGAGCTAAGCAGGGTCGGGCCCGGTCAGTACTCGGATGGGAGAGCGCCCGGGAACACCGGGTGCTGTGAGCTCTTTCTTCTCATCGGCAGAGGGCGCTGCTCCTTCCTCGGTGGAGACGACAATTACTTGGTTTGGCCTTTTCGTGCAATTATATGTTTATGAGAAAAGCATAGATCATTGTTAGTCATATTCAGCGTTCTGAGAACTGTTAGTGGCATTTTAGCATCTATAAATATCTTACCCGTATCAGTTCCAACGGCTTAGCCGCACATGGCTCAATTCTGAACGCTGCCCCATCTCGTCCGGACCCTCGAAGCATACAGGGTCGGGCCCGTTAGTATTTGATGGGAGACTCGCCTAAATACTGGGTGCCGTAGTTTTTCTTCTCATCGGCGCAGAGGGCGCTGCTCCTTCTTCAGTGTGAGATTTTCGCGGATGGCCGTGGCCACAGCCACAATTCGCAGGTTGGAGGTTTCTTGCCACATGTTCAGTTACTTTCATTTGCAGTCGTCAAATTACGGAAAACAGTCTGTTTGTTTTGAATTTGTTTATTGGCACTATGACAATGTTTGCTGCTAGAGGTAGCGCGCACATTTGGTTTGCATTGTTGGTCATACTGCTGTTTTTACTAAGTTACGTTATTTCCTTTCTCTTTGAGTTACCTGGCTGCTGAGCTCTCCTTCCTGGTCAAGCAAAAGATGGGGCTGAGGGTGGAGCCTGATTTTATGCCCAGGCCCAACCCAAGGACCGCACCAAGAGCTCTGTCAGCCTGGGGAAGGGAATCAGGGTTTCTTTGTGTTGAGTTTCAGTTATGGTTTATGTTGTCCTCCCCCTGCATTTGTTTATTGGTTTGATCACTCAGTATATAGGTTTCCCTCAGGTCTCCTTTAGGCAGGTCTAATAGTTGAGTTCACTTCTTGTTTTGTAAGCTGTATTTGTCAGTAGAGTTATGTTTCGCTGACCTCCTTTAAGGGCCCGATAAATCTTACTTCTGTTCTCTTCACTTATTTCTTTGTGGAATCTTTTTGTTGGAATAAACCAAACCTTTGTCTGAACTTTAAACCTGTGTTACTTTGTGCTTTGACTGCTTGGCCCACAACGGGAGACAACAAATACTTGGTTGGTTTGGTCTTTTCATGGAATTATATGTTTATAAGAAAAACCCAGGCTATTGTCGGTCCTGTTCAGCAGCTTTGAGACCTGCGTCGACCTCGGGAGCTAAGCAGGGTCGGGCCCGGTCAGTACTCGGATGGGAGAGCGCCCGGGAACACCCGGTGCTGTGAGCTCTTTCTTCTCATCGGCAGAGGGCGCTGCTCCTTCCTCGGTGGAGACGACAAATACTTGGTTTGGCCTTTTCGTGCAATTATATGTTTATGAGAAAAGCATAGATCATTGTTTGTCATATTCAGCGGTTTTGAGAACTGTTAGTGGCATTTTAGCATCTATAAATATCTTGTCTGCATCAGCTCCTAACGGCTACGTACATGCTACTACCACTTTTGAACGCGCGCCCGATCTCGTCCGATCTCGGAAGCTAAGCAGGGTCGGGCCCGGTTAGTACTTGGATGGGAGACCGCCTGGGAATACCGGGTGTCGTAAGCTTTTTCTTCTCATCGGCAGAGGGCGCTGCTCCTTCTTCAGTGGAGATGCGATGGCCGCGGCCACAGCCACACAATTGCAGGTTTGAGGTTTCTGCCACATGTTCAGTTACTTTCATTTGCAGTCGCTTCAAATTACGGAAAACAGTCTGTTTGGTTTTTGAATTTGTTTATTGGCACTATGACAATGTTTGCTAGAGGTAGCGCGCACATTTGGTTTATATTGTTGGTCATACTGCTGTTTTAACTAAGTTACGTTATTTCCTTTCTCTTTGAGTTACCTGGCTGCTGAGCTCTCCTTGCTGGTCAAGCAAAAGATGGGGCTGAGGGTGGAGCCTGATTTTATGCCCAGGCCCAACCCAAGGACCGCACCAAGAGCTCTGTCAGCCTGGGGGAAGGGAATCAGGGTTTCTTTGTGTTGAGTTTCAGTTATGGCTTATGTTGTCCTCCCCCTGCATTTGTTTATTGGTTTGATCACTCAGTATATAGGTTTCCCTCAGGTCTCCTTTAGGCAGGTCTAATAGTTGAGTTCACTTCTTGTTTTGTAAGCTGTATTTGTCAGTAGAGTTATGTTTCGTTGACCTCCTATAAGGGCCCTATAAATCTTACTTCTGTTCTCTTCACTTATTTCTTTGTGGAATCTTTTTGTTGAAATAAACCAAACCTTTGTTTGAACTTTAAACCTGTGTTACTTTGTGCTTTGACTGCTTGGTCCACAACAGGAGACAACAAATACTTGGTTGGTTTGTCTTTTCATGGAATTATATGTTTATAAGAAAACCCCAGGCTATTGTCGTCCTGTTCGGGGCAGCTTTGAGAGACTCAAGCGTCAATTCCTCGAGCTAAGCAGGTCGGGTCTCGGTCAGTACTGGATGGGGAGAGCGTCCGGAACACCGGGTGCTGTGAGCTCTTTCTTCTCATCGCAGAGGGCGCTGCTCCTTCGGGTGGAGACGACAAATTGGTTTGGCCTTTTCGTGCAATTATATAAGCTTATGAGAAAAAGCATAGATCATTGTTGGGGTCATATTCAGCGGTTTTGGAGAACTGTTAGTGGCATTTTAGCATCTATAAATATCTTGTCTGCATCAGTCTAACGGCTTATTTGCCATATTTCACTCCTTGAACTACCGCATTCGTCCGATCTCGGAAGCTAAGCAGGGTCGGGCCCGGTTAGTACTTGGATGGGAGACCGCCTGGGAATACCGGGTGCCGTAGCTTTTTCTTCTCATCGGCAGAGGGCGCTGCTCCTTCTTCAGTGGAGATGCGATGGCCGTGGCCACAGCCACACAATTGCAGGTTTGAGGTTTCTGCCACATGTTCAGTTACTTTCATTTGCAGTCGCTTAAAATTGCGGAAAACAGTCTGTTTGGTTTTTGAATTTGTTTATTGGCACTATGACAATGTTTGCTAGAGGTAGCGCGCACATTTGGTTTGTATTGTTGGTCATACTGCTGTTTTAACTAAGTTACGTTATTTCCTTTCTCTTTGAGTTACCTGGCTGCTGAGCTCTCCTTCCTGGTCAAGCAAAAGATGGGGCTGAGGGTGGAGCCTGATTTTATGCTCAGGCCCAACCCAAGGACCGCACCAAGAGCTCTGTCAGCCTGGGGGAAGGGAATCAGGGTTTCTTTGTGTTGAGTTTCAGTTATGGTTTATGTTGTCCTCCCCCTGCATTTGTTTATTGGTTTGATCACTCAGTATATAGGTTTCCCACAGGTCTCATTTAGGCAGGTCTAATAGTTGAGTTCACTTCTTGTTTTGTAAGCTGTATTTGTCAGTAGAGTTATGTTTCGTTGACCTCCTTTAAGGGCCCTATAAATCTTACTTCTGTTCTCTTCACTTATTTATTTGTGGAATCTTTTTGTTGGAATAAACCAAACCTTTGTCTGAACTTTAAACCTGTGTTACTTTGTGCTTTGACTGCTTGGCCCACAACGTGAGACAACAAATACTTGGTTGGTTTGGTCTTTTCATGGAATTATATGTTTATAAGAAAACCCCAGGCTATTGTCAGGCCTGTTCAGCAGCTTTGAGACCTGCGTCGACCTCTGGAGCTAAGCAGGGTCGGGCCCGGTCAGTACTTGGATGGGAGAGCCGCCCGGGAACACCGGGTGCTGTGAGCTCTTTTCTTCATCGGGCAGAGGGCGCTGTTCTTCCTCGGTGGAGACGACAAATACTTGGTTTGGTCTTTTCATGCAATTATATGTTTATGAGAAAAGCATAGATTATTGTTAGTCATATTCAGCGGTTTTGAGAACTGTTAGTGGCATTTTAGCATCTATAAATATCTTGTCTGCATCAGTTCCAACGGCTTACGGCCATACCACCCTGAACACGCCCGATCTCGTCCGGACCTCGAAGCTATGGTGGGTCGGGTCTCGGTTAGTACTTGGATGGGAGACCGCCTGGGAATACCGGGTGCCGCTTTTTCTTCATCGGGCAGAGGGCGCTGTCTTTCTTCAGTGGAGATGCGATGGCCGTGGCCACAGCCACACAATTGCAGGTTGGAGGTTTCTGCCACATGTTCAGTCTCTTTTATTTGCAGTCGCTTCAAATTACGGAAAACAGTCTGTTTGGTTTTTGAATTTGTTTATTGGCACTATGACAATGTTTGCTAGAGGTAGCGCGCACATTTGGTTTACATTGTTGGTCATACTGCTGTTTTAACTAAGTTACGCTATTTCCTTTCTCTTTGAGTTACCTGGCTGCTGAGCTCTCCTTCCTGGTCAAGCAAAAGATGGGGCTGAGGGTGGAGCCTGATTTTATGCCCAGGCCCAACCCAAGGACCGCACCAAGAGCTCTGTCAGCCTGGGGGAAGGGAATCAGGGTTTCTTTGTGTTGAGTTTCAGTTATGGTTTATGTTGTCCTCCCCCTGCATTTGTTTATTGGTTTGATCACTCAGTATATAGGTTTCCCTCAGGTCTCCTTTAGGCAGGTCTAATAGTTGAGTTCACTTCTTGTTTTGTAAGCTGTATTTGTCAGTAGAGTTATGTTTCGCTGACCTCCTTTAAGGGCCCTATAAATCTTACTTCTGTTCTCTTCACTTATTTCTTTGTGGAATCTTTTTGTTGGAATAAACCAAACCTTTGTCTGAACTTTAAACCTGTGTTACTTTGTGCTTTGACTGCTTGGCCCACAACGGGAGACAACAAATACTTGGTTGGTTTGGTCTTTTCATGGAATTATATGTTTATAAGAAACCCCAGGCTATTGTCGGTCCTGTTCAGCAGCTTTGAGACCTGCGTCGACCTCGGGAGCTAAGCAGGGTCGGGCCCGGTCGGTACTCGGATGGGAGAGCGCCCGGGAACACCCGGTGCTGTGAGCTCTTTCTTCTCATCGGCAGAGGGCGCTGCTCCTTCCTCGGTGGAGACGACAAATACTTGGTTTGGCCTTTTCGTGCAATTATATGTTTATGAGAAAAGCACAGATCATTGTTAGTCATATTCAGCGGTTTTGAGAACTGTTAGTGGCATTTTAGCATCTATAAATATCTTGTCTGCATCAGCTCCAACGGCTTACGGCCATACCACCCTGAACGCGCCCGATCTCGTCCGATCTCGGAAGCTAAGCAGGGTCGGCCCGGTTAGTACTTGGATGGGAGACCGCCTGGGAATACCGGGTGCCGTAAGCTTTTTCTTCTCATCGGCAGAGGGCGCTGCTCCTTCTTCAGTGGAGATGCGATGGCCGTGGCCACAGCCACACAATTGCAGGTTGGAGGTTTCTGCCACATGTTCAGTTACTTTCATTTGCAGTCGCTTCAAATTACGGAAAACAGTCTGTTTGGTTTTTGAATTTGTTTATTGGCACTATGACAATGTTTGCTAGAGGTAGCGCGCACATTTGGTTTGCATTGTTGGTCATACTGCTGTTTTAACTAAGTTACGTTATTTCCTTTCTCTTTGAGTTACCTGGCTGCTGAGCTCTCCTTCTTGGTCAAGCAAAAGATGGGGCTGAGGGTGGAGCCTGATTTTATGCCCAGGCCCAACCCAAGGACCGCACCAAGAGCTCTGTCAGCCTGGGGGAAGGGAATCAGGGTTTCTTTGTGTTGAGTTTCAGTTATGGTTTATGTTGTCCTCCCCTGCATTTGTTTATTGGTTTGATCACTCAGTATATAGGTTTCCCTCAGGTCTCATTTAGGTCTAATAGGCTGAGTTCACTTCTTTTGTAAGCTGTATTTGTCAGTAGAGTTATGTTTCGTTGACCTCCTTTAAGGGCCCTATAAATCTTACTTCTGTTCTCACTTATTTCTTTTAGGAATTTTTGTTGGAATAAACCAAACCTTTGTCTGAACTTTAATCCTGTGTTACTTTGTGCTTTGACTGCTTGGCCCACAACGGGAGACAACAAATACTTGGTTGGTTTGGTCTTTTCGTGGAATTATATGTTTATAAGAAAACCCCAGGCTATTGTCGGCCCTGTTCAGCAGCTTTGAGACCTGCGTCGACCTCGGGAGCTAAGCAGGGTCGGGCCCGGTCAGTACTCGGATGGGAGAGCGCCCGGGAACACCGGGGGCTGTGAGCTCTTTCTTCTCATCGGCAGAGGGCGCTGCTCCTTCCTCGGTGGAGACGACAAATACTTGGTTTGGCCTTTTCGTGCAATTATATGTTTATGAGAATAGCATAGATCATTGTTAGTCATATTCAGCGGCTTTGAGAACTGTTAGTGGCATTTTAGCATCTATAAATATCTTGTCTGCATCAGCTCCAACGGCTTACGGCCATACCACCCTGAACGCGCCCGATCTCGTCCGATCTCGGGAGCTAAGCAGGGTCGGGCCCGGTCAGTACTTACGGGAGACCGCCGGGAACACCGGTGTCGAAGCTTTTTCTTCTCATCGGCAGAGGGCGCTGCTCCTTCTTCAGTGGAGATGCGATGGCCGCGGCCACAGCCACACAATTGCAGGTTTGAGGTTTCTGCCACATGTTCAGTTACTTTCATTTGCAGTCGCTTCAAATTACGGAAAACAGTCTGTTTGGTTTTTGAATTTGTTTATTGGCACTATGACAATGTTTTCTAGAGGTAGCGCGCACATTTGGTTTGCATTGTTGGTCATACTGCTGTTTTAACTAAGTTACGTTATTTCCTTTCTCTTTGAGTTACCTGGCTGCTGAGCTCTCCCTCCTGGTCAAGCAAAAGATGGGGCTGAGGGTGGAGCCTGATTTTATGCCCAGGCCCAACCCAAGGACCGCACCAAGAGCTCTGTCAGCCTGGGGGAAGGGAATCGGGGTTTCTTTGTGTTGAGTTTCAGTTGTGGTTTATGTTGTCCTCCCCCTGCAGTTGTTTATTGGTTTGATCACTCAGTATATAGGTTTCCCTCAGGTCTCATTTAGGCAGGTCTAATAGTTGAGTTCACTTCTTGTTTTGTTTTGTAAGCTGTATTTGTCAGTAGAGTTATGTTTCGTTGACCTCCTTTAAGGGCCCTATAAATCTTACTTCTGTTCTATTCACTTATTTCTTTGTTGAATCTTTTTGTTGGAATAAACCAAACCTTTGTCTGAACTTTAAACCTGTGTTACTTTGTGCTTTGACTGCTTGGCCCACAACGGGAGACAACAAATACTTGGTTGGTTTGGTCTTTTCATGGAATTATATGTTTATAAGAAAAACCCAGGCTATTGTCGGTCCTGTTCAGCAGCTTTGAGACCTGCGTCGACCTCGGGAGCTAAGCAGGGTCGGGCCCGGTCAGTACTCGGATGGGAGAGCGCCCGGGAACACCCGGTGCTGTGAGCTCTTTCTTCTCATCGGCAGAGGGCGCTGCTCCTTCCTCGGTGGAGACGACAAATACTTGGTTTGGCCTTTTAATGCAATTATATGTTTATGAGAAAAGCATAGATCATTGTTAGTCATATTCAGCGGTTTTGAGAACTGTTAGTGGCATTTTAGCATCTATAAATATCTTGTCTGCATCAGCTCTAACGGCTTACGGCCATACCACCCTGAACGCGCCCGATCTCGTCCGATCTCGGAAGCTAAGCAGGGTCGGGCCGGTGGAAATACTTGGATGGGGAGACAGCCACAGAATACCCGGTGCGTAAGCTTTCTTCTCTCATCGGCAGAAGTGGCTGCTCCTTCTTCGATGGAGGTCACACGATGAACTGGCCGTGTACAGCCACACAATTGCAGGTTTGAGGTTTCTGCCACATGTTCAGTTACTTTCATTTGCAGTCGCTTCAAATTACGGAAAACAGTCTGTTTGGGTTTTGAATTTGTTTATTGGCACTATGACAATGTTTGCTAGAGGTAGCGCGCACATTTGGTTTACATTGTTGGTCATACTGCTGTTTTAACTAAGTTACGTTATTTCCTTTCTCTTTGAGTTACCTGGCTGCTGAGCTCTCCTTCCTGGTCAAGCAAAAGATGGGGCTGAGGGTGGAGCCTGATTTTATGCCCAGGCCCAACCCAAGGACCACACCGAGCTCTGTCAGCCTGAAGTAGGGGTTTCTTTGTGTTGAGTTTCCAGTTATGGTTTATGTTGTCCCTCCCCTGCATTTGTTTATTGGTTTGATCACTCAGTATATAGGTTTCCCTCAGGTCTCTCATTTAGGCAGGTCCTAATAGTTGAGTTCACTTCTTGTTTTGTAAGCTGTATTTGTCAGTAGAGTTATGTTTCGTTGACCTCCTTTAAGGGCCTATAGAAATCTTACTTCTGTTCTCTTCACTTATTTCTTTGTGGAATCTTTTTGTTGAATAAACCAAACCTTTGTCTGAACTTTAAACCTGTGTTACTTTGTGCTTTGACTGCTTGGCCCACAACGGGAGACAACAAATACTTGGTTGGTTTGGTCTTTTCATGGAATTATATGTTTATAAGAAAACCCCAGGCTATTGTCGGTCCTGTTCAGTAGCTTTGAGACCTGCGTCGACCTCGGGAGCTAAGCAGGGTCGGGCCCGGTCAGTACTCGGATGGGAGAGCGCCCGGGAACACCGGGTGCTGTGAGCTCTTTCTTCTCATCGGCAGAGGGGGCTGCTCCTTCCTCGGTGGAGACGACAAATACTTGGTTTGGCCTTTTCGTGCAATTATATGTTTATGAGAAAAGCATAGATCATTGTTAGTCATATTCAGCGGTTTTGAGAACTGTTAGTGGCATTTTAGCATCTATAAATATCTTGTCTGCATCAGCTCCAGCGGCTTACGGCCATACCACCCTGAACGCGCCCGATCTCGTCCGATCTCGGAAGCTAAGCAGGGTCGGGCCCGGTTAGTACTTGGATGGGAGACCGCCTGGGAATGCCGGGTGCCGTAAGCTTTTTCTTCTCATCGGCAGAGGGCGCTGCTCCTTCTTCAGTGGAGATGCGATGGCCGTGGCCACAGCCACACAATTGCAGGTTTGAGGTTTCTGCCACATGTTCAGTTACTTTCATTTGCAGTCGCTTCAAATTTCGGAAAAAAGTCTGTTTGGTTTTTGAATTTGTTTATTGGCACTATGACAATGTTTGCTAGAGGTAGCGCGCACATTTGGTTTGCATTGTTGGTCATACTGCTGTTTTAACTAAGTTACGTTATTTCCTTTCTCTTTGAGTTACCTGGCTGCTGGGCTCTCCTTCCTGGTCAAGCAAAAGATGGGGCTGAGGGTGGAGCCTGATTTTATGCCCAGGCCCAACCCAAGGACCGCACCAAGAGCTCTGTCAGCCTGGGGGAAGGGAATCAGGGTTTCTTTGTGTTGAGTTTCAGTTATGGTTTATGTTGTCCTCCCCCTGCATTTGTTTATTGGTCTGATCACTCAGTATATAGGTTTCCCTCAGGTCTCCTTTAGGCAGGTCTAATAGTTGAGTTCACTTCTTGTTTTGTAAGCTGTATTTGTCAGTAGAGGTTATGTTTAAGTTGACCTCCTTTAAGGGCCCTATAAATCTTACTTCTGTTCTGCCCTACCGCTTATTTCTTTGTGTGGAATCTTTTTGTTGGGAATAAACTAAACCTTTGTCTGAACTTTAAACCTGTATTTACTTTATTGCTTTGACTGTGGCCCACAACGGGAGACAACAAATACTTAGTTGGTTTAGTCTTTCATGGAATTATATGTTTATAAGAAAACCCAGGCTATTGTCAGGCCTGTTCAGCAGCTTTGAGACCTGCGTCGACCTGGGGAGCTAAACGAGGTCGGGCCCGGTCGGTACTCGGATGGGAGAGCGCCCGGGAACACCGGGTGCTGTGAGCTCTTTCTTCTCATCGGCAGAGGGCGCTGCTCCTTCCTCGGTGGAGACGACAAATACTTGGTTTGGCCTTTTCGTGCAATTATATGTTTATGAGAAAAGCATAGATCATTGTTAGTCATATTCAGCGGTTTTGAGAACTGTTAGTGGCATTTTAGCATCTATAAATATCTTGTCTGCATCAGCTCCAACGGCTTACGGCCATACCACCCTGAACGCGCCCGATCTCGTCCGATCTCGGAAGCTAAGCAGGGTCGGGCCCAGTTAGTACTTGGATGGGAGACCGCCTGGGAATACCGGGTGCCGTAAGCTTTTTCTTCTCATCGGCAGAGGGCGCTGCTCCTTCTTCAGTGGAGATGCGATGGCCGTGGCCACAGCCACACAATTGCAGGTTGGAGGTTTCTGCCACATGTTCAGTTACTTTCATTTGCAGTCGCTTCAAATTACGGAAAACAGTCTGTTTGGTTTTTGAATTTGTTTATTGGCACTATGACAATGTTTGCTAGAGGTAGCGCGCACATTTGGTTTACATTGTTGGTCATACTGCTGTTTTAACTAAGTTACGTTATTTCCTTTCTCTTTGAGTTACCTGGCTGCTGAGCTCTCCTTCCTGGTCAAGCAAAAGATGGGGCTGAGGGTGGAGCCTGATTTTATGCCCAGGCCCAACCCAAGGACCGCACCAAGAGCTCTGTCAGCCTGGGGAAGGGAATCAGGGTTTCTTTGTGTTGAGTTTCAGTTATGGTTTATGTTGTCCTCCCCCTGCATTTGTTTATTGGTTTGATCACTCAGTATATAGGTTTCCCTCAGGTCTCCTTTAGGCAGGTCTAATAGTTGAGTTCACTTCTTGTTTTGTAAGCTGTATTTGTCAGTAGAGTTATGTTTCGTTGACCTCCTTTAAGGGCCCTATAAATCTTACTTCTGTTCTCTTCACTTATTTCTTTGTGGAATCTTTTTGTTGGAATAAACCAAACCTTTGTCTGAACTTTAAACCTGTGTTACTTTGTGCTTTGACTGCTTGGCCCACAACGGGAGACAACAAATACTTGGTTGGTTTGGTCTTTTCATGGAATTATATGCTAGAGGTAGCGCGCACATTTGGTTTACATTGTTGGTCATACTGCTGTTTTAACTAAGTTACGTTATTTCCTTTCTCTTTGAGTTACCTGGCTGCTGAGCTCTCCTTCCTGGTCAAGCAAAAGATGGGGCTGAGGGTGGAGCCTGATTTTATGCCCAGGCCCAACCCAAGGACCGCACCAAGAGCTCTGTCAGCCTGGGGGAAGGGAATCAGGGTTTCTTTGTGTTGAGTTTCAGTTATGGTTTATGTTGTCCTCCCCCTGCATTTGTTTATTGGTTTGATCACTCAGTATATAGGTTTCCCTCAGGTCTCATTTAGGCAGGTCTAATAGTTGAGTTCACTTCTTGTTTTGTAAGCTGTATTTGTCAGTAGAGTTATGTTTCGTTGACCTCCTTTAAGGGCCCTATAAATCTTACTTCTGTTCTCTTCACTTATTTCTTTGTGGAATCTTTTTGTTGGAATAAACCAAACCTTTGTCTGAACTTTAAACCTGTGTTACTTTGTGCTTTGACTGCTTGGCCCACAACGGGAGACAACAAATACTTGGTTGGTTTGGTCTTTTCATGGAATTATATGTTTATAAGAAAACCCCAGGCTGTTGTCAGTCCTGTTCAGCAGCTTTGAGACCTGCGTCGACCTCGGGAGCTAAGCAGGGTCGGGCCCGGTCAGTACTTGGATGGGAGAGCGCCCGGGAACACCGGGTGCTGTGAGCTCTTTCTTCTCATCGGCAGAGGGCGCTGCTCCTTCCTCGGTGGAGACGACAAATACTTGGTTTGGTCTTTTCATGCAATTATATGTTTATGAGAAAAGCATAGATTATTGTTAGTCATATTCAGCGGTTTTGAGAACTGTTAGTGGCATTTTAGCATCTATAAATATCTTGTCTGCATCAGCTCCAACGGCTTACGGCCATACCACCTGAACACGTCCGATCTCGGAAGCTAAGCAGGGTCGGGCCCGGTTAGTACTTGGATGGGAGACCGCCTGGGGAATACCGGTGCCGAGCTTTTTCTTCATCGGCAGAGGGCTGTTCTCTTCAGAGATATGATGGCCGTGGGCCACAGCCACACACACCAGGTTGAGGTTTCTGCCACATGTTCAGTTACTTTCTACTTGCAGCAGTCGCTTCAAATTACGAAAAACAGTCTGTTTGGTTTTTTGAATTTGTTTATTGGCACTATGACAATGTTTGCTAGAGGTAGCGCGCACATTTGGTTTGCATTGTTGGTCATACTGCTGTTTTAACTAAGTTACGTTATTTCCTTTCTCTTTGAGTTGCCTGGCTGCTGAGCTCTCCTTCCTGGTCAAGCAAAAGATGGGGCTGAGGGTGGAGCCTGATTTTATGCCCAGGCCCAACCCAAGGACCGCACCAAGAGCTCTGTCAGCCTGGGGAAGGGAATCAGGGTTTCTTTGTGTTGAGTTTCAGTTATGGTTTATGTTGTCCTCCCCCTGCATTTGTTTATTGGTTTGATCACTCAGTATATAGGTTTCCCCCAGGTCTCATTTAGGCAGGTCTAATAGTTGAGTTCACTTCTTGTTTTGTAAGCTGTATTTGTCAGTAGAGTTATGTTTCGTTGACCTCCTTTAAGGGCCCTATAAATCTTACTTCTGTTCTCTTCACTTATTTCTTTGTGGAATCTTTTTTTTGGAATAAAACAACCTTGTCTGAACTTCTTTAAACCTTGTGGGCATTTTGTGCTTTTGACTGTTGGCCCACAACGGAGACAACAAATACTTCTGCTGGTTTGGTCTTTCATGGAATTATATGTTTATAAGAAAACCCTGTGCTGTTGTGTCAGTCCCACCAGCAGCTTTGAGACTCAAGGCCGCACTGGAAGCCAAGCAGGTCGGGCCCGGTCAGTACTTGATGGGAGAGCTCGAACACCCGGGTGCCAGAGCTCTTTCTTTCTCATCGGCAGAGGGCGCTGCTCCTTCCTCGGTGGAGACGACAAATACTTGGTTTGGTCTTTTCATGCAATTATATGTTTATGAGAAAAGCATAGATTATTGTTAGTCATATTCAGCGGTTTTGAGAACTGTTAGTGGCATTATAGCATCTATAAATATCTTGTCTGCATCAGCTCCAACGGCTTACGGCCATACCACCCTGAACGCGCCCGATCTCGTCCGATCTCGGAAGCTAAGCAGGGTCGGGTCCGGTTAGTACTTGGATGGGAGACCGCCTGGGAATACCGGGTGCCGTAAGCTTTTTCTTCTCATCGGCAGAGGGCGCTGCTCCTTCTTCAGTGGAGATGCGATGGCCGTGGCCACAGCCACACAATTGCAGGTTGGGGGTTTCTGCCACATGTTCAGTTACTTTCATTTGCAGTCGCTTCAAATTAAGGAAAACAGTTCATGTTTGGTTTTTGAATTTGTTTATTGGCACTATGACAATACGGCAGCCATAGAGGTAGCCGCATTACTTGGTTTACATTGCTATCATACTGCTGTTTAACTAAGTTACGCTATTTCCTTTCTTTGAGCTGCCTGGCTGCTGAGCCTCCTTCCTGGTCAAGCAAAAGATGGGCTGAGGGTGAGCCTGATTTTATGCCCAGGCCCAACCCAAGGACCGCACCAAGAGCTCTGTCAGCCTGGGGGAAGGGAATCAGGGTTTCTTTGTGTTGAGTTTCAGTTATGGTTTATGCTGTCCTCCCCCTGCATTTGTTTATTGGTTTGATCACTCAGTATATAGGTTTCCCTCAGGTCTCATTTAGGCAGGTCTAATAGTTGAGTTCACTTCTTGTTTTGTAAGCTGTATTTGTCTGTAGAGTTATGTTTCTTTGACCTCCTTTAAGGGCCCTATAAATCTTACTTCTGTTCTCTTCACTTATTTCTTTGTGGAATCTTTTTGTTGGAATAAACCAAACCTTTGTCTGAACTTTAAACCTGTGTTACTTTGTGCTTTGACTGCTTGGCCCACAATAGGAGACAACAAATACTTGGTTGGTTTGGTCTTTTCATGGAATTATATGTTTATAAGAAAACCCCAGGCTGTTGTCAGTCCTGTTCAGCAGCTTTGAGACCTGCGTCGACCTCGGGAGTTAAGCAGGGTCGGGCCCGGTCAGTACTTGGATGGGAGAGCGCCCGGGAACACCGGGTGCTGTGAGCTCTTTCTTCTCATCGGCAGAGGGCGCTGCTCCTTCCTCGGTGGAGACGACAAATACTTGGTTTGGTCCTTTCATGCAATTATATGTTTATGAGAAAAGCATAGATTATTGTTAGTCATATTCAGCGGTTTTGAGAACTGTTAGTGGCATTTTAGCATCTATAAATATCTTGTCTGCATCAGCTCCAACGGCTTACTGCCATACCACCCTGAACACGCCCGATCTCGTCCGATCTCGGAAGCTAAGCAGGGTCGGGCCCGGTTAGTACTTGGATGGGAGACCGCCTGGGAATACCGGGTGCCGTAGCTTTTTCTTCTCATCGGCAGAGGGCGCTGCTCCTTCTTCAGTGGAGATGCGATGGCCGTGGCCACAGCCACACAATTGCAGGTTTGAGGTTTCTGCCACATGTTCAGTTACTTTCATTTGCAGTCGCTTCAAATTGCGGAAAACAGTCTGTTTGGTTTTTGAATTTGTTTATTGGCACTATGACAATGTTTGCTAGAGGTAGCGCGCACATTTGGTTTGCATTGTTGGTCATACTGCTGTTTTAACTAAGTTACGCTATTTCCTTTCTCTTTGAGTTACCTGGCTGCTGAGCTCTCCTTCCTCTGGTCAAGCAAAGATGGGGGCTGAGGGTGGAGCTCGGATTTTATGCCCAGGCCCAACCCAAGGACCCACCAAGAGCTCTGTCAGCCTGGGGAAGCGGGAATCGTGGGTTTCTTTTGTGTTGAGTTTCAGCTATATTTATGTTGTCCCTCCCCCTGCATTTGTTTATTATTTGACTCAGCATATAGGTTTCAGGTCTCATTTAGGCATGGTCTAATAGTTGAGTTCACTTTGTTTGTGTTGCATTTGTCAGTAGAGTTATGTTTCGCTGACCTCCTTTAAGGGCCCGATAAATCTTACTTCTGTTCTCTTCACTTATTTCTTTGTGGAATCTTTTTGTTGGAATAAACCAAACCTTTGTCTGAACTTTAAACCTGTGTTACTTTGTGCTTTGACTGCTTGGCCCACAACGGGAGACAACAAATACTTGTTTGGTTTGGTCTTTTCATGGAATTATATGTTTATAAGAAAACCCCAGGCTATTGTCAGTCCTGTTCAGCAGCTTTGAGACCTGCGTCGACCTCGGGAGCTTAGCAGGGTCGGGCCCGGTCAGTACTTGGATGGGAGAGCGCCCGGGAACACCGGGTGCTGTGAGCTCTTTCTTCTCATCGGCAGAGGGCGCTGCTCCTTCCTCGGTGGAGACTACAAATACTTGGTTTGGTCTTTTCATGCAATTATATGTTTATGAGAAAAGCATAGATTATTGTTAGTCATATTCAGCGGTTTTGAGAACTGTTAGTGGCATTTTAGCATCTATAAATATCTTGTCTGCATCAGCTCCAACGGCTTACGGCCATAACACTTGAACACCATCTTCGTCCGACCTCGAAGTTAAGCAGGGTCGGCCCGTTAGTACTTCTTGATGCTTTGGGAGACCTTCTGGGAATACCGGTGTCGTAAGCTTTTTCTTCTCATCGGCAGAGGGCGCTGTTCTTTCAGTGGCGATGTATGGTCGTGGCCACAGCCACACAATTGCAGGTTGAGGTTTCTGCCACATGTTCAGTTACTTTCTTTACTTGGTAGTCGCTTCAAATTACGGAAAACAGTTCGTTTGGTTTTTGAATTCTGTTTATTGGCACTATGACAATGTTTTACAGGAGGTAGCTGCACATTTGGTTTACATTGTTATCATACTGCTGTTTTAACTAAGTTACGTTATTTCCTTTCTCTTTGAGTTACCTGGCTGCTGAGCTCTCTTTCCTGGTCAAGCAAAAGATGGGGCTGAGGGTGGAGCCTGATTTTATGCCCAGGCCCAACCCAAGGACCGCACCAAGAGCTCTGTCAGCCTGGGGGAAGGGAATCAGGGTTTCTTTGTGTTGAGTTTCAGTTATGGTTTATGTTGTCCTCCCCTGCATTTGTTTATTGGTTTGATCACTCAGTATATAGGTTTCCCTCAGGTCTCCTTTAGGCAGGTCTAATAGTTGAGTTCACTTCTTGTTTTGTAAGCTGTATTTGTCAGTAGAGTTATGTTTCGTTGACCTCCTTTAAGGGCCCTATAAATCTTACTTCTGTTCTCTTCACTTATCTCTTTGTGGAATCTTTTTGTTGGAATAAACCAAACCTTTGTCTGAACTTTAAACCTGTGTTACTTTGTGCTTTGACTGCTTGGCCCACAACGGGAGACAACAAATACTTGGTTGGTTTGGTCTTTTCATGGAATTATATGTTTATAAGAAAACCCCAGGCTGTTGTCGGTCCTGTTCAGCAGCTTTGAGACCTGCGTCGACCTCGGGAGCTAAGCAGGGTCGGGCCCGGTCAGTACTTGGATGGGAGAGCGCCCGGGAACACCGGGTGCTGTGAGCTCTTTCTTGTCATCGGCAGAGGGCGCTGCTCCTTCCTCGGTGGAGACGACAAATACTTGGTTTGGTCTTTTCATGCACTTATATGTTTATGAGAAAAGCATAGATTATTGTTAGTCATATTCAGCGGTTCTGAGAACTGTTAGTGGCATTTTAGCATCTATAAATATCTTGTCTGCATCAGCTCCAACGGCTTACGGCCATACCACCCTGAACGCGCCCCTTTGGCTGAACCAGGAAGTGAATGTACAGAGAGTAAGAGTGAGAGTGTTTGTGTGTGAGGAGTGTGTTTTCTTTTTTTTTTCTCCTTCTCCACCGGGTTGTTACTTTGTTTTTGTGTTTTTTGGGTTTTGTGGGTGCGTTGAAGGCAAAGGTCATGTTTGGAGAGGTTTCCCCGGACAGCTTTTGCTGTTTGGAGGGACTTTCTTTGTTTGACAACTGTGACGGAAAGCATGGCTATGGACAATGGCGCACGGCGGAGGGAGAAGGGACAAAGTGTGATTGCTGATGGCTCGGAGGACAGGACGTATAACAAGACTTTGACGGTGATGGTGGAGGTGGTGGGGGAACAGATCACCGTGATGGAAACTTTAAAAGTTATACGAGCGGAGTGTGGAATTGTACTGGGTTGCAGAGTGAGAGGCGGGGGCAGGCTGGAAGTAACTATGGAGGGGGAAAAGGGGAAGGAGAAGTTAATGGACGGAATAAAACACAAGAACACTAGAATAATGGCGACAGACATTAATAAATGTGAGATGGTAGTTTCCTTCCTCAATATGCCGGTG
>SEMN01001861.1:0-22799 GCA_005408345.1 Macquaria australasica | reverse complement strand
CTTAATAAAAAGTAAAACCACCACTGCAACAGTACAACAAAATAGGAGAATTAAATGTGAACTGTTAAACATTAGATCTCTGTCATCTAAAGCTGTTCTAGTAAACGATCTAATATCAGATCATAATATTGATTTATTTTGTCTTACTGAAACCTGGCTGTGTCACGATGAATATGTTAGCCTAAATGAATCCACTCCCCAGTCACATTAATACTCACATTCCTCGAGGCTCAGGCCGAGGAGGTGGAGTTGCAGCCATCTTCGACTCAAGCCTATTAATCAAACCTAAACCTAAACTAAATTATAACTCGTTCGAAAGCCTTGTTCTTAGCCTTTCACACCCAACCTGGAAACACTACAGCCAATTCTATTTGTTATAGTGTACCAAGCTCCTGGACCGTACTCTGAATTTTTATCTGAATTCTCAGAGTTCTTATCAGGTTTAGTCCTTAAAACAGATAAAATAATTATTGTAGGTGATTTTAATATTCATGTGGACGTTGATAATGACAGCCTTAGTGCTGCGTTTATCTCATTACTAGATTCGATTGGCTTCTGTCAGAGTGTACATAAACCCACTCACTGTTTTAACCACACCCTCGACCTTGTTCTTGTTTATGGCATTGAAATTGAACATCTAATAGTCTTTCCACAGAATTCTTTTTTATCAGACCATTTTCTATTAACTTTTGAATTCCTATTACTGGACTACACGCCATCAGGCAAACATTCCTACACTAGATGTCTATCTGATAGTGCTGTAGCTAAATTTAAGGAAGTGATTCAATCGGCATTAAATTCAGTTCCATGTCTCAATGTAACAGATGACTCCTATGCTAACTTTAGTCCCTCCCAAATAGATCATCTTGTTGATAGTGCTGCAGGCTCACTACGAATAACACTCGACTCTATCGCCCCTCTAAAAAAGAAGATAATAAAACAGAGGAGGTTAGCTCCATGGTATAACCCGCAAACCCGCAAATTAAAACAAACATCGCTAAAACTTGAAAGGAATTGGCGTTCCACCAATCTGGAAGAATCACGTTTAGCCTGGCAAGATAGTCTTAAAATTTATAGGAAGGCCCTCCGTAATGCCAGAGCAGCTTACTACTCATCATTAATAGAGGAAAATAAGAACAACCCCAGGTTTCTGTTCAGCACCGTAGCCAGGCTGACAGAGAGTCACAGCTCTGTTGAGCCATGTATTCCTATAGACCTCAGTAGTAATGACTTCATGAGCTTCTTTAAAGATAAAATTCTAACTTTATTAGAGAAAAAATTCAGCACCTCCTGCCCCTCTCAGTTGGTACTGACTTCTATCTTCACAAACACAGAACCTTAGAAACAACTCCCAAACCTGTACATTGACTGCTTTCTCCCCATCAACCGTAATCAACTAACTCAGCGATTTCATCTAAGCCATCAACGTGTCTTTAGACCCTTCCAACTAGGCTGCTTAAAGAAATTTTACCCTTAGTTAGCACTTATGTACTAGATATGATCTAATCTGTCCTATTTAAAAGGCTATGTGCCACAGTCCTTTAAAGTAGCTGCAATTAAACCTCTTCTTAAAAAGCCCTCTTGATCCAGGGGTTTTGTCAAATTATAGACCTATATCTAACCCTCCTTTTCTCTCTAAGGTCCTTGAGAAAGCAGTCGCCAATCAGTTGTGTGACTTTCTACACAACAACAAGCTGTTTGAGGATTTTCAGTCAGGATTTAGAGTGCATCATAGCACAGAGACAGCACTGGTGAAAGTTACAATGACCTTCTAATTGCATCCGACAAAGGACTTGTCTCTGTACTTGTCTTACTAGATCTAGTGCTGCATTCGATACCATTGACCATCACATTCTATTACAGAGACTAGAACATTTAATTGGCATTAAAGGTACTGCACTAAGCTGGTTTAAATCCTATTTATCAGATCGATATCAGTTTGTACACGTTAATGATGAATCCTCTATGCACGCCAAAGTTAGTCACGGAGTTCCACAAGGTTCTGTGCTTGGACCAATTCTATTTACCTTGTATATGCTTCCTTTAGGCAATATTAGGAAGCACTCCATAAATTTTCATTGTTATGCAGATGATACCCAATTATATTTATCGATCAAGCCAGATGAAACCAATCAATTAGCTAAACTTCAAGCATGCCTTAAGGACATAAAAACCTGGATGACCTGCAATTTTCTGATGTTAAACTCAGACAAAACCGAAGTTATTGTACTTGGCCCCGAACACCTTCGAAACACATTATCTAAAGATATAGTTTCTCTAGATGGTATTGCCCTGGCCTCCAGCGAAACCGTAAGGAATCTTGGAGTTATCTTTGATCAGGATATGTCCTTTAACTCCCAAATAAAACAAACTTCAAGAACTGCCTTTTTTCATTTACGTAACATTGCAAAAATCAGGCACATCCTATCTCAAAAAGATGCAGAAAAACTAGTCCATGCATTTGTTACGTCTAGGCTGGACTATTGCAACTCTCTATTATCAGGCTGCCCCAATAAATCCCTTAAGACTCTCCAGCTGATTCAGAATGCTGCGGCACGTTTACTGACAAGAACCAGAAAAAGAGAACATATTTCTCCAATATTAGCTTCTCTACACTGGCTCCCTGTAAAATCCAGAATAGAATTTAAAATCCTTCTCCTCACCTTCAAAGCCCTAAATGGTCAGGCACCATCATATCTTAAAGAGCTCATAGTACCCTATTACCCCACTAGAGCACTGCGCTCCCAGAATGCAGGGTTCCTTGTGGTTCCTAGAGTCTCTAAAAGTAGAATGGGAGCCAGAGCCTTCAGCTATCAAGCTCCTCTCCTGTGGAACCAGATCCCAGTTTGTGTACGGGAGGCGGACAACCTCCTCACATTTAAGAGTAGGCTTAAGACTTTCCTCTTTGATAAAGCTTATAGTAGGGCTGACTCAGGTGACCCCTGAGCCCCCCCTTAGTTATGCTGCTATAGGCCTAGACTGCCGGGGACTTCCTATGATGCACTGAGCTCCTTTCTCCTCCTCTTCCTCTCCATCTGTACGCCCTCATATCCCATCAATGCTTGTTATTAATTCAACTTCTTCCCGTAGTTGTGTGCTTTCTCTCCTCTCTCTCTCCCTCTCCCCTTCTGTTGCTTTCTGCAGGTGTTTCTGCCTCTGGAGCTGTGGAGTCTGGGTCTGTGGTTGCTGCCGCCTGCTGCCCCCGTGCTCCTGCTCTGCACCCGCTGATGCTATTGCTGTTGTTATTAGTATTGCTATTATAATGTTGCTCTTAGTGTTGTTTCTGTTGGTGTTAACATCAATGCCATTACCATATCTATGCTGTATTGAGCTGCTGTATGTTCTCTTTCCTCCTGCTCTCTCTCTCCCGCTCCCCCCTTCCCCCTTCAACCCAACCGGTCGAGGCAGATGACCGCCCACCTTGAGCCTGGTTCTGCTCGAGGTTTCTACCTGTTAAAAGGGAGTTTTTAGGGAGTTTCCTTGCCACTGTCGCATAGTGCTTGCTCATGGTGGGAACTGTTGGGTCTCTGTAAATATAAAGAGTCGGTCTAGACCTGCTCTATTCGAAAAAGTGCCCTGAGATAACTTTGTTATGATATGGCGCTATTTAAATAAAACTGAATTGAATTGAATTGAATTTCTACAGACCAGAACCTCTGAAGTCCAGTAATCCCAGCTGATGTGTTGCTGTTCAGTCTTTGTATGAACATGTAGGACCTTTAACATCATATATATATCTGTCCGTTTGTCTTTTGTTTTGTCCAAATATCTTTTAGAGCAGACTCCATATTCACATATTTGTCCTGTAATATTTCAATAGTAGATGAAATATTCAAATGTGACTGAGATGCTGGTTTTTAACAGCTTTGAACCCTAACAGCAGTAAATCCATCATTAAAGTGAGCAGTGAACATCTCTCTGTTTCTGCAGTAATGATGCATTCAGGGACCCTCAGCACTTTATTTCCACTGTGTACTTGAGTGAAACCTGCAGAGTAAACAGACCTGATGCCCAAAGTCTGTGCAGGTCTGTGAGCTTCCAGCTCAGTGTGTTCACTCCAATACGTTAACATGAGAGCTGAAAGGAAGCTGGCTACGCTACACAGCCGCTCCACTTCTGGTCTGAACAGGACTCAAGTCCCTGCTGGTCTTTATACTGGATGTGCTGCATCACTGACTGACAGCTGATGAAGGGAGTCTCTGTAAACTCTGATTTATGACTTCTGTTGTCTCTCTTCTTCTCTCACCAGATGGCCCTGATCTCTGTCAGAGTGAGTGGTGAGAAAGGTGGTGGTGTTGAGAGGATCAGCTGTGTCCTGATGATCCAGAGAGGTTGAAGCAGCAGCAGCAGCTTGTGGGTGGAGAGGCTCTGACTGGGCCATGTTACTGGGAGGTGGAGTGGAGAGGAGAGCTTCATCCAGCAGTGACTGACGGAGGAATCACAACAAGTGGAGATGACTCTCAGTGCTGCAGCCTGAACTGCTCTGAGATCAGCTCCACTGTCAGACACAATGTCAAGTCCACCATCATCCCTGTGTGTCCCTCTGGATGTGACAGAGTATCATCAGTGTATCTGGACTGCTCTGCTGCTGCTCTGTCCTTCTACACAGTCTCTGCAGACACACTGAGACTCCTCCACTCCTTCTGCTCCACCCTCAACCACTTCCTCCACCTGGACCTGGACTTTTGTCTTTTTTTTGTTCATTCAGATATTCTGAACCCAAAGTGCCTCTGCAGATTAGTTCTGTTTATTGTTTGTTGTACTGTTTGTGTTGGTGAAAAGTTAGTTCTGTCCTAAATCTCGGTCAAACACTGAACACCAGAACATTTTAATAACTTGTTGTTTCTTTTGACATGAAATGAATCAAATATAACATAAAAAGTACCAACAATAAACTTCAGTGTCATTATTAGTGATTAAGGTGATGTACATGTATATGTTTGTTCAATCTTTTCATACCGTGACTGTTTGTATTATTGCAGAAAAATCACACATCCTGATCTTTAAATCCCATCTTACTTCTCATGTGATGTAAATCTCCACAATCCAGCTTCTATAAATATAAATGTCCTGCATGTTGGTTGAAATTAAACCCATTTGTTGAAGTTCTTCTCTGGATTTCCAGAGTTTTATTTCTGACTACACCAGCTGCTGGACTCACCTGAGGTTTTATAAAGCAGCCTTAGAAAGCAGCAGAGACCATGAATTGCTGGTTCCCTTTTGGATCATATCAAGCCTGTTGCAAAGAATCTCAGTGTCTGGTTTGATAGTTATTTAAGTTTTGAGCAGCACATCACAAAACTTGTACAATCATGTTTTTATCATCTTAGATATATTTCAAAACTATGACCTATCTTAACTTTGAAAGACACAAAGACCATTTTACAAGCCTTCATCTCATCACGCCTGGATCACTGCAACAGTCTCTTTACCTGTCTGAACCAAAAATCTATCAGTCGACTCCAGACTGTACAGAACTCAGCTGCCATGCTTTTAACCAGAACCAAGAAACGTGACCACATCACTCCAGTTTCAGCCTCTTTACACTGGATCCCAGTATGTGTTAGAATATATTTTAAGATGTTACTCATGGCCTCTCCCTGCTATATCTCTGATCTGTTAGAACTGTACGCCCCGGTACGTACTTTGAGATCCTCGGGCAGAGGTCTTTTGTCTGTTCCAGGGGCCCGGCTGAAAACTAAAGGGGACAGAGCGTTTGCAGTCAGAGCCTCAACTGTCTTTTATTTCCTTTAAAATGTTTTTATTTTGTATTGGGATCTGTTTCCTTCATTTTATTTTGCTGTCTTTGTGAAGCACTTTGTAACGTGGATTTTGAAAAGTGCTCTATAAATAAAGTTTGTTATGATATTATCACTATGAATGAATGTGTGATCTCAGTGATTTTGTGCGTGAATTGTTTGTGGTTTTGAGAATCTCAGAACCTGCTGATCTCTTGATTTCCAAATAAATCAATAAATAACAGTGGAAGTTGAAGTTCTGGTCATTACCACCAATATCAGCCATTTCTCATATTCTAACAGATCAATATTTGCTCGTAAGGAACAGAAAGAAGGAGATAAAACCTGAACAAAGTCTGGATTCAATCAAGGCTTCACTGTAGTTTCTCAGCTGTTTAAGTCTTCTTTAGACTCTGAGCAGAAGACAAAGGTGGACAGCCATCTGACTCTGACTCCTACACTGAGAAAGCTCATGTTTTATTTGCAGAATGAAGGCGAATTAGTTTCCAACGAGTGCTCGTCCAGTCTGCTGTAACACAGAAGAGGCAGAATTCAACTTTAGAGACTTAAAGGCACAAAAACCAGGCAGCCCCAGTATTAAACTGAACACAGGATCAGAAGCTGCTGTCACTCTCAAACTGACTGACTGCTCTTAATTCAGGGAGTCATGTTCAATAAGAACTCAGTTTGAGTTATTGAACAGTTGTGACGACGTCCTCAGTAACATGAGAAGATGGTGATGATGGACCTGCAGCTGATTCACTCTGTGGCTCTCAGACTAAAGGCTGCTTCACTGAGCAACAAGCTAACTATTCTAATAGCTATGTGGCTAGCCACTTTACATACCAATATTAAACCTCTGTGAAACACTGCTTTGTCACCAGCTGCTTTCCCTCTGCTTGGTTTCTGTCTCGCTCCTGTCTTTCTTTTCTCTTTTGGTCGCCTGCTTTCTTTTGAAATGAAGTCCTCAAATCAGCATCAGAGTATTTACAGAGATGAGAGACTGAAGCGGTTTTGTCCTCCTGCAGGAGTCGACTAAACCATGTGCACCTTGGAGAGGGGGGGCAGGGCCCCTGAGAGGCTCTAATATTGTTTTAAATACAAGAAAGAATCTGTCAAACTATTTATTGAGCCAACAGTAATAGTTTATTACAATATTAACTTTTCAGAATTGCAGATAAAAACAAACTTTTAATTTCATTACCTGAGCTGCCCTCCAAATGTTGGGGCCCCGGGTACTTAGTTCCACTGCTCCCCTCCCTACTGCGCCCCTGGATCTGACAGTAATAGAAGCAAATGCCAGACTGCATTCATCCAGTCCTAACATACATTTAGAAGTGTGGAGAATAAAAACACAATCAGATGAAAAGCTTCAACAAATATATCTGCTTTTATAATCTGTTTGTACGTTACGGCTAAAACTTCAGGACCTGTTTGTCTCTTGTGCAGCTTGAAGTTCTACGTGAGGGGACACAACATGCTACGTATTGATCATCATGAGATAATGATGCATTGACGACTTGGTAACGACTCAGCATGATGCACCACTTTGCTTAAAGATCCCCTCCAGATGTGTTTTAACATGTCTATAAATTGCTCTACTTTGAATAATAATTTGTGTCTGATGTTCTTTTTACAAGAATCTTGTTAAAATCTTTGAAATGACGTCTGCTCCTTCTCCTTCATTAAAAATCCAGAATCTGCTGGACGACAGCTGTTTCCTGCTTCACTGTAAAGTCCATTCTCAGTGTGTGTGCGCTGGAGGCTTCAAGTTTCCACGTCACACTTCTGCAAGTTGAATATTTGGACCAGGATTGGCTGCCTTCCTTGTGATGTCACAGATCATGCTCGTAGGCCCCGCCCCTGAAAATGGGATTTTCAATGAGCACATAGAAACTTTCCACTTTCAGCAGATGAACGTGAAAACATCCTTCTAGTGTCAAACTGTGCACAGACGTCATTCTGCACAGTGAAGCTCAAACATTCAACTGTAGGAACAAGAAGACAAACATGTTGTTGAGTGGAGGGAACTTTAACAGTTTACATTAAATGAGACCCTGCACTTAGTGAACTGAATGCTTTACTCTGCAGTGGAAGATCTTTTTCATTCACTAAGACGCTGTTATTTACTGTCTTTGTGTTTTGAAATCAAAGTGACTCAAACAGTGGATTTGCTCCACATGTGCAGTGATCATGCAGAAAGTTTGAAATCTAAAGTTTTACAAGTGAAAACATGTTGATCATATTTTCTGCAGCATCAGTGAATTCCAGTTTTACGTGAGAGCCTGCTAGTTTTCACACCACATGATTTCTTCCCGTAGTTGTGTGCTTTCTCTCCTCTCTCTCTCTCTCTCTCTCTCCCCTTCTGTTGCTTTCTGCAGGTATTTCTGCCTCTGGAGCTGTAGAGTCTGGATCTGTGGTTGCTGCCGCCTGCTGCCCCCGTGCTCCTGCTCTGCACCCACTGATGCTATTACTGTTATTGCTCTTATTATTAGTATTGCTATTATAATGTTGCTCTTAGTGTTGTTTCTGTTGGTGTTGACATCAATGCCATTACCACAACTATTGCTTTACATCCCTATGTGGAACTGTATTGTGCTGCTGTATGTTCTCTTTCCTCCTGCTCTATTATTATTATCCTCTCTACTATTACTTGAGTACATCCATTTTATGCTACTTTATATTTGTACTGCACTAGATTTCAGAGGGAAATGTTGTACTTTTTACTGCACTACATTTATTTAACAGCTATAGTTACTAGTTACTTTTCAGATGAAGATTTTAAACACAAAACGTGATCAGTTTATAAAATGACGCATTAGTTTAGATAAAACTTGCCAACAGTATTTAGAAGCAGTTAAAATGAGCTCCAACATTAAAGAACCTCCTACATTATAATGCATCAATAATAATGATCCAATAACAGAATAACACTGACATTCTGCATAATGAGTACTTTTACTTTGAGTCAGTTCAGTCCTTCTGTACTTTAACTGCAGTAACATTTTGAATGCAGGACTTTAACTTAGAACAGAGTATTTCTGATACTTGTACTTGAGTAAATGATGTGAATACTTCCTCCACCACTATTTATTTCACAGAAGAAGCTCCACATTTAAAGTTGGCTAAGATTTGATCAGTTCTGACTCCAGTTCTGATTCTGCTTGTTGATTCTGGTTCTTATCAAATCCTCTGATTCTTCTCTTAACCCAGATATTAAGACATGACTACACACAGTGAAGTTATGACAGCTTATAGATTTGGAGATTTGTATTTGAATGAATGAACAAATGATATTTTTATTCAAGTGTTACACGCTTACAGGTGCCCCGCCCACAAGACACTACTTAAATTATATTAAGAGGCAAGACCAAACAAAAGGAGAGCAGGTCAACATATTGTACTGTATCCATCATGTGTCAAAACACTGTGTGTCATAAAAGTTAAAGATTAAACACATAATGTCTGAAAAATATTGATAAACTATTTTTAAAAAGCAGAAAAATATTAGTTGATGAATGAATGAATGAATCTTCTCCTTGTACGTAAACATGCACTGTGATCTACATTCTGTAATTTAACAGACTGTGATATCCTGCAGACATTAATTCAAAACTTTGACACAAAACCAAAACCATCGTCCAGCTAGCAGCAACAACGGAAATTAACAAAATAAAAATAACGTGAAACCAAAAATGGGTTAAAGCTCCAGAAAAATCTATTAAGTGGACTTTGAGTTAAGATTATTCAGTCACAAAGAATCAATAGTATCAAACCCCCTAAAATGTTAACTTATTAAAAATGGGGGCTCCTGTGCTGAGATGAACTGTGTTTGTATCCCTGTAAATCTGTCAAAGAACACATTTAGTTCATTTAGTTTAAAGCACTTTAATTGTAACTTAAGCAAAACCGATTTATTTACATAATTTAAACACCAACATCTTGACCAAAACTAATTTAAATTAAATCTGTTGAAGCCGAGAGAGACGCTCATAAACACGTCATGTTAAACACACACACACACACACACACACCCGCGTAGACAGCGTGATTTCCTGTAAATGGAGAAAAGGAGGGAACCTGAAACTGACAAGAGACACTGAAACCCTGTTGGGGAAAGGAAGGGAGAGAAACAAAGTTTTGGATGGACAGTTGAGCAGAAAGCAAAAGAGCTAGAAATAACTGACAAACATTAGTCCTGCGGTGCCACTCTCGGTGATACATCCTTGGATACTTCCTGACCCTATTGTAGATCTCACTTTGAAAAATGAACAAAAAGAACAAAGATAAGGAATTTATTTTACATCCGCAGATAATAAAAACATACATAGAAAATAACTACTACAGCTGTGTTCAAACACAAGCTAGCGAGGGCTAACTGACCAGACCAGACCAGTTAACCAGGCTAACAATGGATTAGCTCGGTTAACTAGTTTGGTATGGTCACCCTGAAGCTCTAACCATTAGCCCGAACTTTGCTTAGTGGGCCCTAAGATATCAACCACAGGGGAAAAACACGTGTTAGTTAGGGCTAACTGACCAGACCAGACTAGTTAACCAAGCTAACGCATCGCTAAGTTGGTTAACAGCCTTTCTAGCTAATAGCAGGTCTAGCTAGTCTCCCTCCAGTATTATCTCGGTATCTTGAGTTGGCCCTGGACCGCTGTAGCCCTGTTTGTGCCTATGTAGCCCTGAATCCTCCTATGAGAAAGTCCACCTGAGGACGTGTCCCTCTTTCCAGTCTATCCAGAGACAAACAGAAGAGCTTCATTTCTACGTGACACATACTTCAGATTCAGATGTTGTTGTTTTAGAAACACCTAAACTGAACACTCAGACTTTGTGTTGATTCATCATCACTGAGGTTATTAGATACCTGAAGACGTGGTCATGAATTTGACGTTAGAGACAATCAGTTGTGATTTTCAAATGGAAAATCGATAATTCTTTAAAACCCCTCAGTTGAATCTGATGATTTCCAGAAGGAGCTAGATGACGGTGAAAGGGATGGATGGACGGATGGACAGATGGATGGATGGGTAGGTTTTGGGGGGGGTGAACTGTATTACCCTACTGCACACACAAACAAGCACAAGTAAAAGGGCTACTTCCACCCCCTCGCACCAACCTAACCGGACATTTCCACAACAGAAAAGGTCTGTGAAGTTCGGATCACCTATTGATCCCAGATATCGCGAGCAGAGGGGACGGGTAGTGTGTGTGTGTGTGTGTGTGTGTGTGTACTTTCTTTTTTGTGTGAAGATGAATATAGCTAATTTTTCTTCTTGTACATTTTCGTCTCTGTTTTTTATATCAAGCAACCTCAAAATCAAAACAAATCGAACCTCAGCGGCTCATAACGGAACTGTAAGGCAACGACGGTCAGTCGTTTAGTCGGTCAAAAAGCGAGAGATATTGAACAACCACAACTGGACTGACTGTCTGACTGGACGCTGCTGTGAACTGGCACTAACAACTTCCAAAACTACTACTACTACTACTTCTACTACTAGTACTACTACAGTGGAATATCGCGACACAATCAAGAGAGAAAGAGAGAGAGAGTTTCCACTGGTTTGTCTTAACTTTAATACATCATGCTCAAACTTTAGATCCATGACAAATAATGAACACCAGGTTCAGGTCCGGATATCAAATCAAAAAACATTTAAGGTCTAAAGAAAGCACAGAATCTGAGTCTACAGTGTGAATCTGACAGAGGTTCAGAACTCTTTAAGTTTTGAGTCCCAGCACTTGCCAGAAGCGTGTTTGAAGACTAATTTCCCTTTTTAAAGCGATCAATTCACAATAAAATATCAGTTTCTCCAAAATCGAGCGCCTTGTCATATTGCTGTGGCTCTTCAATCCAAATGGACTGACAGACTCCCAGAAATCAACTCAACAGAGTGTCCAAAACCTTTCATTTTGATCGAAAGTGAACAAAAGGACGATTTAATGTCTCTTTTATTGCTTCAACACTACCTTGCTCCCTCTTTGTCGGCGACGAAATACAACGGTAAAAGTTACAGAGGAACTGAAAATTAAATCTATAGATTTCTTAGTGTAGAATCAGCATCTATGTAATGAAATAGCTTTTTCGAGTCTTTTGGGGTTTCACGTTTGGAGCAAACTGGATCGGAGAGTTGCACAGAGGAAAGAAAGCTAGACAGGATGTCTGCCTTTTTAAAAAATTACTCCTGCAGTTCGTAAAACCCTTGTGAAATAGTCGGCGCTAGAAGCTCTCAGAGCTAGCTACCTTGGTAACTGTCATTCGTTAGCTTGGTTGCTAACAGGACAATAAGTTCTCGCAGCTTACTTTTTGTACCATTGATTCAAAGGTCAGCACTGTCGAAACAGCCCAAATTTTCATCTCATTTTCCTTTATTCAACCAGGTAAAAGTCTCATTGCATGTCAAAGCCCACCAAAGTTGAACCTGATGCGAAAGATTTGCATAGATTTCCTCGAGCGAGTCCACTGACCAAAACAAATCTATTGGAATTAATTTATTTTGCAGCAAAATGTTGCCGTTTTGTGGCTGTGTCTTTACACTCCTGTCCTCCCGTAGTCTACATGGAAAAAATGGCAAAGCTTAATCACGAAACCCCAAAACCAAACCTGTACTAACGCTGACATCTGCTGGTGAGAGCAGGCTACTACTGAATCTGCTAATGGCCTTCACTCAAAAAAAGCGCTTTCCATTAATGACTTAAGTCATAATTATGAGATACGTGTCCAAACTTTGAATTACGTTGAAATTGAGGTATTAATTTAGACTTAGATGTTTTTTTTAAATTTTCCACACCTGTGAAGAAACTCTCTCTTAATCTCTCTCAACTGTTTTATGTTTTGTTAGCTCTATCTGTACATCCCTCTCCTTGGGAATATGCGTTAATGTACGTCTTGACTCTGTGTGTGTGTGTGTGTGTGTGTGTGTGCACGGCCATATGAATACTGGACTTCCATTCGAATGCACATAGACTGTTTTTAAATGTATTTATTTGGAGCCCAGGTGTGTGTGTCTGTGGGTGTGAGTTAGTTTCTACAATGACTTGAGAAGAAGCCATGTATTAAAAATATCACATTTATGCTGCAGAACTGTTTTGAGGAACTGATGGTTTGCGTTGTGGACTAACCGGCTTGCCGTAGGGCGCGGCGGGCTGGGGTGCGAATCGGACTAGCAATAAGAATCCCTCTGAATCCAAAAAGCTTTATGTAGATCTCCTGTATATGAGTTGAGAACAGACTGTGTGGGTCTCTTCGTTCTGTTGTTTATTTTTAGTTTGGCTGAGAAATGATTTTTGTTGGGGTTTTTTTCTCTATGACATATAAATGCGTATAAAACTGTGAAAATCCATTGTGTTCAGTTAAAGGGTGACTTTTAGGTTAGTTATTTTTTTTGCATGTTAATCTAATTTGTTCAATTATGGATGATTTCTCCTTTCTCCATCTCTTCTTGCGCTACACACACACACACACATATATATATATATATATATATATATATATATATATATATATATATATATAAATATAAAAATATATATAATCTCGCTCTCAGGGTCTTTCACAAATCCATTATTCGAAATGCTTCGTGTCCTTATTTCCTGAGTTGCAACTTGTTCTTTCCGAGTCCTGATTATTTTATCTCTTTTTTTTTTTTTTTTTAAATAATGATTCAGAGCTGTCAATCACTACATTTAGCACTTGACTGTGAACTCGTCATCGCCTAAAAGATAAAAGATGTCTTTGGATTTTGGTGTTTTTATAGCCAGAATGTTGACATTTTTGCTCCGTTCTCCCCTCTCACTTGGACTGTTTTCCGTCTTGGTTTACCCCTCGTGTAACTTTCTGTCCTGGTCAGAAGTCAAAGGGAACGTCAGAGAGGAGATTTGAAACTTCCTCACACAAACACACACAGATGCTGGACCTCAATCAGAAAGCATTAACACACAATCATGTGGAAAACATTTACATTTTCATGCTGTCGATGGTTTTGTCTTTTTTTTAATGCTATTAAACCCCACTGCTGCCCTGTCACTTACGTAGCATTTATTCAGGTAGTTTTAGGGGTTGAAGTGTAGTTCACAGGCATCGGAAATGTAGGAAACAAATTTTTAGACAATAAATTGTGTATAAATTTAGTTTTCTGGGAAGGCCTGTTTCTTGTTGTTCACACCAGCCACACCTCCCTGTATTATGCTTTCCTGTTTTAAATAATGTGCTGTTTAACCCTGTGTGGTCAAAAAGTAGCCTGGATATTATCGTCTCCTCTCTCCGGTTCTCCCCGTGCTTCTCATCCTGCCTACCTTCCTTTGAATTCTGTGGAGCCATCTTCCTGTTCTCTCTCTTCTCTCCTTCTGCCACCTCTCTTCCAACTTTTGTTTAACTGTCGTCCTCATTTCCGTTTTACTAAAGGGTCCAGTGATGTCAGTGTGATTTGTTTGTCTGGTTTCTTTTGCATACCTGTCAGCTATTTCATTCCCTTCAATCCCTGTATGTGCTGGTATCCATAAAAATGGCATAATTAATCCCATCATTTGAATTCTATATAGTGTTTGCTGAATCTCTAATAAAATATCCAGTCTGCTGTCTGAATAACTGTGCTTCAAGCTGGAATCCGAGCATATTACTGCCCTTAAAGGTCTCACTTCTTCAACCCTTTGCAATGCTAATAAAATTGCCAGCATTTCCCCAGTATATACAGGTAATCCATCACTGACTCGTTTGTTAATTTTAACATTGAAATCTGGAACTATGAGGGCAATACCAATTTTGTTTGCCAGGTTCTTTGAAGCATCTGTATAAATTCGAACACAGCTGTAATAGTTCTTTTCTATGTAGGATTTTATTATCTGCGGATGTAAAATAAACAATTTTTCTTTGCTCTTTATCCCAAGCAAGGTGAGATCTACAATAGGTTCAGGAAGTAAACGTCATGTCCTTTGGCGTCCTTCACGTAGAAATCAGTCCACAGGTTGTTGTAGGCAACCGAGAAAGTTCACACATAAATTTACATTTATACATGTCAAATGATACATATAGTACCTTTAAACAAAACCGATTTATTTACATAATTTAAACATCATTTACCCCTCTCTCACACTCACACACTCTCTCTCACACACACACACACACACACACACACACACACACACACACACACACACACCTGATGTCCTGTAAATGCAGAGGGGAGGATCAACACAGACCATGTGATCCAGGTACATAAGAACAGGGAGGAACCTGCAGCTGAAAGAGTTTATCAGTGAGTTCAAAGTCCATTTTGAGTGGACGGAGGAGAAGGAGGAGAAGTGGAGGCTGAGGCAGGGTGAGAGTTAATCCAACACTTTTATTATTTGACTGTCAGAGTGTGTGAGTCAGTTTTCTCCCTGTGGACTGTAGAGGAAAGAAATGTTAGAATGAACTCAACACTTTGATTCATGTGTGGACACAAAGTTGTGATTGGCTGAATAATTCACATTAAACCTTCAGTAACCAAGAAAACAAGCTCAGACTGAAAGACAAGAGAGCTGCTGCTTTATTATACTGTATACTGCTGTTATACTGTGTGTGTTCTTGTTCTCTCAGTCTTGGGTGTGACTCTTGAACAAACTTGTTTCTCTTGATTCTTGTGTTCTGAGCTCACAGTCAGTGTTCCTGTTTTTCCTCTCAGACTGACTTCAGATCAGAAGATGAGTGTTTGTGTGGAGGAAGAGGAGGACAGAGCAGAGTCTCCAGGATCCAGCTGTCTGTCTATGAAGAGTGACCGGTCTAAAGGTAGACCTCCAGACTTCAGTACTGAACCTGGACCCTCAGACACAAAGTAAGATAACTGACACTAACTCATTTATATGACTCATTTTCAGTTTTCTCTGACAATGCCATGTTTTCTGTTGATTTAGTGTATTAAGATTTCTCCTAAAATGTATTTGCTACATAAATTTAACAAACTTTCTGTGACACAAAGAGAAATCATTGGTGCCATCTTCCCTGTAGTTTCTCTGACAGCTGTCAGTCACGTAGAACAGCTGTAATCTGGTCTAAGAGGACGGTTACAAACTTGTAAACCTCCTAATTATCAACAGTAGCAGCAGTTTGTGTATTTAGAGCTTCTTAAATGACTTTGTGATCAGAGAATTTATCAAGGATTCATGATGAATAAAAACATCTTGGTGTTTGCAGAGTTCAGTCCAACAGACAGAGAGCAGAGTCTCCAGGATCCAGCTGTCTGTCTATGAAGAGTGTCCGGTCTAAAGATGAACCTCCAGACCTCAGTACTGAACCTGGACCCTCAGACACAAAGTAAGAGACTGTTTTTACTGTAAACTGACCTGATGGAAGATGATGCACTGAGGATGAAGACAAAATGTCCAGCTAAAAGATTTATATTCATGATGCAGAATATTAGTGCAGATACTGTTTCAAACTAAGGATCTTATTTTATTTCTTCAGCACCTGAGAATCTCCATTTCAGAATTTACACTTCAAGAACATATTCATATATTTTTGCCCAAATGTTGAAGTTGCTCTAAAGATTTGCAGCTATTCAAAATCTGAAAGAATGTGCTTCAGATGTGAAATTAATTTTCTCATATTTGTTTGCTAAATATTTAGTTGGTTTGGCTCTTCCTCAGATCAGCTGTTATGATCCACCAGATGCTTCTTGAATCAGTTCACATCATTGTGATGAAAAAGCATTTGTAGAAAATCTTTGCTCACCTTGATTCTGTGTGTTGACGGTTTGAGTTTAGGCTTTAACTAACTGCTTGTGTAAAATATGATGAAGAAAGGTTGAGCTCAAAGGTCCACTTACTAATGATCTGAGCTTGCAGCTGAAAGCTTTGAATCTTGAGTAAGTGGACCTTTGAGCTCAGATTGTCTCCACCATATATCGTTCCTAAAGGTGAAGAATGAACATTCAGGGGCAGAACTTATGTAAAAGTTATCAGCTGACTGAAAAAAGGGCAGAAAATGATCAAATGGAGATTTGGACCACTTCTCTTTTTTGAATATATAAATTGCATTGACGTCTTTATTTGATGGTTGATGGTAGCAGAGTCGGACTGATAATCTGGACTTTCTGTCAGAGTCCAGAACGGCCGGTGGACCAAACCCAGTGAAGGTCCATGGGACCTGCTGAACTGAGGTGGTCCCCCCAAACTGACTGACCTAAATACTAATCAACATCCGTGTCTGTCTGAGTAATAACAAGCATTTCTACTGATATTACCTTCACCTGTCCAATAGCTTCATTATGTTTAAATGCTCAGACCTTATGTTCCTTTGAGACATCGTGCTGCTGCCAATTATTGCATTTCCTACATTTAGTTTATCATTAAATGTTATTGAAGCCATTTAGCACAATAGCAAACAGGTGTGACGTACGTTGTTAAACATTTAATGCTTATTCTACAAAAAATCGAAAAATTAAGTGATTGTTATTATTGTAATTTTTTTGGCATCATTGGGTGATAGATAGATAGATAGATAGATAGATAGATAGATAGATAGATAGATAGATAGATAGATAGATAGATAGATAGATAGATAGATAGATGTGAGGAAGAATCAGGAACACGTTGCAGTTCACAACATGGAGAGAAAACGTAAAGAAAAGGGCGGTTAGGAGAAACTTAGTGAAGAAAACTTGACAGCACTGAAGAGCGAAGCCTCTAAATGCTGAAGATGAACAGAGTTATTTGGTGGCAGATGCACCAGCAGCAGCAGAGAGGACCAGGAGGCTGCAGGAGAGGGACAGAGATCTGAAGATGTTCCCCAGAGTAGTAGAGGGCAAGTGGTAAGTAGGGGAAGTCAAGTGACCAGCTGTGGCTAATTGTGAAGGTTGGCCCATTTATCACTCTTCATAGCTATCAGATGCTAAATTAATAAATAAAAACTGTCATAATGCATCATCAAATGTGTAGGATATTATATTCAACATTACTTTGAAGAAAAGATTTATGTGGCTAGAAAAATAATTTGTTTCAAAAGACTTCATCTATTCAAATGTGTTAATTCAGGATGAGGAGCACAGCAGGCTGAGTGACTATTGTTGCTTGTGTAGTACTGTTAGGTCAACGTAAGTGTTGAGACAGACCTGCCAGGGACCACATTGCAACACTTTTATGTCCCAGTCCGTCCCTGGACAGTAGAGAGAGACAGGAAACATAAAGGCGCTTCCATTAGAGCAGTTACCCACCCTAAACTCCACAGAGAGGTTGTCTGCCCCCCCACCACTTAAATTATTTAAATCAAAACTAAACAGAAGAGGAGTCACACATAAAAACCTAATAAAAAGTAAAACCACTACTGCAACAGTACAACAAAATAGGAGAATTAAATGTGGACTCTTAAACATCAGATCTCTCTCATCTAAAGCTGTTCTAGTAAACGATCTAATATCAGATCATAATATTGATTTATTTTGTCTCACTGAAACCTGGCTGTGTCAAGGTGAATATGTTAGCCTAAATGAATCCACTCCCCCCAGTCACATTAATACTCACATTCCTCGAGGCTCAGGCCGAGGAGGTGGAGTTGCAGCCATCTTCGACTCAAGCCTATTAATCAAACCTAAACCTAAATTAAATTATAACTCGTTCGAAAGCCTTGTTCTTAGCCTTTCACACCCAACCTGGAAAACACTACAGCCAATTCTATTTGTTATAGTGTACCGAGCTCCTGGACCGTATTCTGAATTTTTATCTGAATTCTCAGAGTTCTTATCAGGTTTAGTCCTTAAAACAGATAAAATAATTATTGTAGGTGATTTTAATATTCATGTGGACGTTGATAATGACAGCCTTAGTGCTGCGTTTATCTCATTACTAGATTCGATTGGCTTCTGTCAGAGTGTACATAAACCCACTCACTGTTTTAACCACACCCTCGACCTTGTTCTTGTTTATGGCATTGAAATTGAACATCTAATAGTCTTTCCACAGAATTCTTTTTTATCAGACCATTTTCTATTAACTTTTGAATTCCTATTACTGGACTACACGCCATCAGGCAAACATTCCTACACTAGATGTCTATCTGATAGTGCTGTAGCTAAATTTAAGGAAGTGATTCAATCGGCATTAAATTCAGTTCCATGTCTCAATGTAACAGATGACTCCTATGCTAACTTTAGTCCCTCCCAAATTGATCATCTTGTTGATAGTGCTGCAGGCTCACTACGAATAACACTCAACTCTATCGCCCCTCTAAAAAAGAAGATAATAAACAGAGGAGGTTAGCTCCATGATATAACCCGCAAATTAAAACAAACATCGCGAAAACTTGAAAGGAAATGGCGTTCCACCAATCTGGAAGAATCACGTTTAGCCTGGCAAGATAGTCTTAAAATTTATAGGAAGGCCCTCCGTAATGCCAGAGCAGCTTACTACTCATCATTAATAGAGGAAAATAAGAACAACCCCAGGTTTCTGTTCAGCACTGTAGCCAGGCTGACAGAGAGTCACAGCTCTGTTGAGCCATGTATTCCTATAGACCTCAGTAGTAATGACTTTATGAGCTTCTTTAATGATAAAATTCTAACTATTAGAGAAAAAATTCAGCACCTCCTGCCCTCAGTTGGTACTGACTTATCTTCAAACACAGGAACCTTAGAAACAACTGTAAAACCTGTACATTTAGACTGCTTTTCTCCCATCAACCGTAATCAACTAACTTCCATGATTTCCTCATCTAAGCCATCAACGTGTCTCTTAGACCCCGTCCCAACTAGGCTGCTTAAAGAAATTTTACCCTTAGTTAGCACTTATTTACTAGATATGATCAATCTGTCCTTATTAAAAGGCTATGTGCCACAGTCCTTTAAAGTAGCTGTAATTAAGCCTCTTCTTAAAAAGCCCACTCTTGATCCAGGGATTTTGTCAAATTATAGACCTATATCTAACCCTCCTTTTCTCTCTAAGGTCCTTGAGAAAGCAGTCGCCAATCAGTTGTGTGACTTTCTACACAACAACAAGCTGTTTGAGGATTTTCAGTCAGGATTTAGAGTGCATCATAGCACAGAGACAGCACTGGTGAAAGTTACAAATGACCTTCTAATTGCATCAGACAAAGGACTTGTCTCTGTACTTGTCTTACTAGATCTTAGTGCTGCATTCGATACCATTGACCATCACATTCTATTACAGAGACTAGAACATTTTATTGGCATTAAAGGTACTGCACTAAGCTGGTTTAAATCCTATTTATCAGATCGATATCAGTTTGTACACGTTAATGATGAATCCTCTATGCACGCCAAAGTTAGTCACAGAGTTCCACAAGGTTCTGTGCTTGGACCAATTCTATTTACCTTGTATATGCTTCCTTTAGGCAATATTATTAGGAAGCACTCCATAAATTTTCATTGTTATGCAGATGATACCCAATTGTATTTATCGATCAAGCCAGATGAAACCAATCAATTAGCTAAACTTCAAGCATGCCTTAAGGACATAAAAACCTGGATGACCTGCAATTTTCTGATGTTAAACTCAGACAAAACCAAAGTTATTGTACTTGGCCCCGAACACCTTCGAAACACATTATCTAAAGATATAGTTTCTCTAGATGGCATTGCCCTGGCCTCCAGCGAAACCGTAAGGAATCTTGGAGTTATCTTTGATCAGGATATGTCCTTCAACTCCCACATAAAACACACTTCAAGAACTGCCTTTTTTCATTTACGTAACATTGCAAAAATCAGGCACATCCTATCTCAAAAAGATGCAGAAAAACTAGTCCATGCATTTGTTACGTCTAGGCTGGACTATTGCAACTCTTTATTATCAGGCTGCCCCAATAAATCCCTTAAGACTCTCCAGCTGATTCAGAATGCTGCGGCACGTTTACTGACAAACAGTAAAGGACATAATCAGCTCTCTTTAATGGAAGGCTTTTATTGTGAAGTGGCTGCAGGAAGTGTTGAATTGTATTAATAACAAACTGCAGGCAGATCTCTAAATGTTTAATAAGACACACAGATAGGAAAAGCAGTTAATTAGTGTTTATGAAAGCAGGAGAGTTGAAATAAAAGGAACAATCCTTTTCATTACAGACTGAAAGCTGAATTCAAACAGAAAGTAACGACTCTTTTACTGTTCTCTGTGACCATCTGAACTTCCAGACAGTGTTGGCCAAATCTTGATATTTTTCAACAACAACCAACAAATCATTTTAGTTATAAAGAAATGTCTTCACAGAGAGAGGAAGAGGAGTCATGTTTCTGAGGAGGAGCAGCCGTCCTGCTGTACTTTGTGTCAGGACGTCCTGAAGGATCCAGTCTCTACCAGCTGTGGACACTGGTTCTGCAGACAGTGCATCACCTCATACTGGGACCAGTCTGCTTCATCAGGAGACTCCTCCTGTCCCCAGTGTGAAGAAAGATCCAGAACAAGACCTGGACTGCAGACAGCCAGTCAGACCAGCACTGTACAAAGTAAGACTGAACATCTGTCTGCTGATCATTTCTGAAAACAGGACTTTCTGTTTAATTACAGGGACATTTGTTGTGTCATGCAGGGAATTTAATATTATCATGAATATCATAAATTCCAAAACATTTTTATTTATCTAGATTCTCGCTCTCTGTTTGGTTTCAGAATATTTCTTCTTCTCTTTCAGCAGATCGTGGTCTGCAGGAAGTTTTAGATGAACATAAGATCAGTCTGAGGAGGAGATGTGAATGTGTGACTGAAGGAACTGATGAAACAGGAAGTGGAACCCTCCTCAACAGGATCTACACTGAGCTCTACATCACAGAGGGACAGAGTGAAGAGGTTAATACCCAACATGAGGTGAGGCAGCTTGAGACAGCTTCCGAGATGGAGACCCTCCATGACACTCTAATCAAGTGCCACGACATCTTTAAAGCCTTACCTGGCCAACAGAGACACATCAGAGTCGTTCTGACGAACGGTGTCGCTGGCGTTGGAAAAACCTTCTCAGTGCAGAAGTTCACTCTGGACTGGGCAGAGGGCTTGGAGAACCAAGATGTCAGTCTGCTGGTTCTGCTTTCGTTCAGGGAGCTGAACTTGATCAAAGATGAGCAGTACAGTCTTCTCATGCTGCTCCATGTTTTCCATCCAACATTACAGAAGGTCACAGCAGAGAAGCTCGCTGTCTGTAAACTTTTGTTCATCTTTGACGGCCTGGATGAAAGCAGACTTTCACTGGATTTCCACAACAATGAGGTTGTGTCTGACATCACACAGAAGTCATCAGTCAACGTGCTGTTGACAAACCTCATCGAGGGGAATCTGCTTCCCTCGGCTCTCGTCTGGATAACTTCCCGACCTGCAGCAGCCAATCAGATCCCTCCTTCATGTGTTGGCAGGGTAACAGAAGTACGAGGCTTCACTGACGCCCAGAAGGAGGTGTACTTCAGGAAGAGATTCAGTGATGAAGAGCTGTCCAGCAGAATCATCTCACAAATCAAGACATCCAGGAGCCTCCACATCATGTGTCAAATCCCAGTCTTCTGCTGGATCACTGCTACAGTTCTGGATCACATGTTCACTACAGACCAGAGAAGAGAGCTGCCCAAGACCCTGACTGACATGTTCTCACACTTTGTTCTGGTTCAGACAAAGAGGAAGAAGCAGAAGTATGATGAGGGACATGAGACGAGTCCACAGGAGCTGACGGAGGCTGACAGGGAAGTTCTTCTGAAGCTGGGGAAGTTGGTGTTTGAACATCTGGAGAAAGGAAACATCATGTTCTACCAAGAAGACCTGGAGCAGTGTGGTCTTGATGCACTCAGGAGTTTGTACAGAGATCTTCAAAAGAGAGAGTGTGATCTTCCAGAAAACAGTCTACTGCTTTGTTCATCTGAGCATTCAGGAGTTTCTGGCTGCAGTCTACATGTTCCACTGTTACACCAACTGGAACACAGAAGTACTGGAGACTTTTCTGGGGAAAGGCTGGAAATATAAAAACAGTGACTCACCTCTTGATGTTTTCCTGAGGTGGGTCATGACGAAATGCCTTGAAAGTAAAAATGGTCACCTCGACCTGTTTGTTCGCTTCCTTCATGGCCTCTCTCTGGAGTCCAACCAGAGACT